>JADLIF010000961.1:0-12352 GCA_016648015.1 Steinernema khuongi | reverse complement strand
TGATTGGATTTTACATTTAAGGGACAATTAGTCCAAAAATACCGAAAAACCGATTTTGCCATTTTGCGGTGTCGGTCATTCGTTAGCTCCTAATTCCGCTCAAGTTGCACCAATCTTAGCAACCTTGGGTGTAAACGATGCAGAACAATCTGCTGAAGAGTTTGGTACCAAACGCTCTCCGAAGCGATGGAAACCCGCCGAGCAATCAGCAGTTCTTCCGGCATCAAAAGATTCGCGTCGTTGCTGTCCCAGGATCCCACGACGAACGCGTTTCGCTCAGCTTCCGACTATAAATGATGTTTTTCAGGTTTATGCGGAGTTCCTCACCCTTAACTTGGAAAAGGTGTCGGAAGAAGCGCGCTGCAACATGATCTCCTTGTTGCGAATCCTCTGTAGAGATGACATGGGACTCGGTTCTCTCCTGACGGAACCCGTCTGTCGTCTTGTGATGTCGACTGCGTTTCCGCATTCCAGGAGCGTCCACGTCAGAGGTATCCACAGTCTACAGTACTCCGGTTTACATTGGCTTTCAGCTCTCGTCGAGGCCGAGAAGTGCATCATCAACAGCCTCTTCCACTCCGTTCTCGCCAGGGAGATCTTTGCGTAAGCCCACTGCTCGTATCAGTAGGCACGGGCGGCTTTAGGGATTCGTACTCCGGCTACCTCCTCGATCGAATCGAGTTCACCTCACAGCGGTTCATCGAAGGAAAGTTCTCCGATCTGGCACAGCACCGCTTCGCCTACTTGATGCTCCTGTCCGATGATCTCCTCAGTCAATTCTTCTTCTTTGACTTACGACTGTGCTTTGTGCTCAGCGCGACACAACAACGAGTGCTGGTAAGTTCTAGCCTTCTTCGTCTGCGGGTGAACTGTATCCCTTGGTTTGTAAAGAATGTGTGCAAATATGACACCTCGGAAAAGAGCCAGTGTGAAGTGATCTTATCTCAAAACACGATATTTCAGAGTGTCTGGTCGAAGGACCAATCCGTGCTGACCATCTTCGTCACGGTGCTTGAGGAAAGCACGAAGGAAGCAATGGAAGGTGGAAAGATGTCCAAAGTCGACGAAGACAGAGCTAACGAAGTGCTGAAGATCATGTACAACCTACTGTGTAGTCACGAATTTGATCAAACCACCGTACGTGTCAGCATCCTGACCTCTCATCTCATCACCAATTATAGGAGCTAGCCTCTAAGTGCGCCGACCTTGGAAAAGATCTCATTCTCTGCAAGCATATCTCGGAAGATGTACGTCAGAACGTTGTCAATATCCTGTATAGATTGGACAAGCATTTGAGTCGCTTCTCTCCTAAGGTAGATTACCCAGTAGAGTTAACAATTAATCGGACATTTAGCTGGACAAAGAAGAAGTGGCCAAGCTGAAGCCGGAGAACCGCTACGAAGACTACGATATCACCTTCCCCAAGGCAGTGTTGGAGAGTATGGCGGACAAAATGGATAACGTAAGCTTACTGTGAAGCCAACCTTCAACGTCAGATTTTAGAGTCCTCAATCGGACGCTGGACTCCTTGTCAGCTACTTGGCCGTCCTTCACTACATATGTGCGGCATCCAAGGGAGCACGTCGCTACTGTCGCCTGCAGATTCTCCCGCCTCTGAAGTCATCGGACGTTCAGCGCCGTCCTGACGAGGGAGATACACTCCGCGCAAAAGTCATCAGAGTGATGATGAGCGCGGGCCCGTGCGCGGAAATGGCCGCAGAGCTGCTGTTCACCCTCTGCAAGCAGTCACGTAAGTATCCGGCCCTTTGTCCACGAAGAACGCTATCAGATCTGAGCGGAATCGTAGCTCCGCCATTTCTAGCATGTACCCACTGTGTAGCCGCTTTTGTTGATTGTATTTCATAAGGATCGAAGTACTTTCAGCTGGACGTATGATGAAGTACTGCGGACTGGGCCACGCGGCCGGCCTCTTCGCCAACAAAGGACTCTTCGGCTCCATCAACAGCCGAGTAAGGAGCGCCTCGGACAGCGAGGACTCAGATACGGAGGACTACCGACAGGTCGAGCACCAGTAAGTTCCCAGTGGTGATGCCAATCTAAAAGACCCTTCAGGGTTAACCCAGTTACCGGATTCATCAACCCGCTTCGGGACAACAGTGCGTGGGAGAGCATGTCGGACGAGCAGAAGGAGTTCGAGGCGATGAAGCTCGTCAACGCCATGTCCAAACTCATGGACACCGGAGTCATCCAGCCGGGCACCATCGGCGAGGACGGGAAGCCTCGAGCTGTGGAGCACGTCTGCGAGTTTCTCCGGAACCAACCAGATCCTAAAGAAGCCAGTGACAGCGACTGAAGCACAGGAGATCTCTTGAAAATGTATTGAGCGAAACGCTAACTGACGCTAGCTTTAAGTTATTCTATTCTATCTTATTTATTTTGGGACATGGAATAAATCAGGATTTGGCTTCCCTACATCACACCATGGGCGCTTCTGTCCTGTTCCTTACGTTTGTTGCTCTTGATTTCAGGCCTTGAACAGCCAACTGGCAAGGTCAGCATGCTGAGCTCCATCATGGCTGTTCTTAGGAAGAAGCTAGAAGTGTTATCCTCTGCTCGCCAGCAAGATACCTGGAAGAACATGTCATGACCCCTCCACGTGAACCAGCTCGTTAATCCCCTTGTTTATGTGACACTAACGAGCGGTTTGCAAGGCTTGCGCCTCTGGATCTGCCAATCAAAGGTCCTCTACAGCCGATCCCCCTAATCCCCCTTTCACATGCAGCTTTGTCCCTTTGTCGTTCGAATTCAATTGCGCAACTCCGCCGAATCGGTACATGGGAAACCGACTCACCCTTTGCTCACACGCTCCACCGCGCGATAATTCAATCGTCTCCGCTAATCTTAATCCGGTCGCCTCGGTCGCCGTCCATTAACACGTAGCTTTCGCGCGCTCTTAAGGGGCCGCCCCTAGCGGTCCTCGGGGCGGTGCCGCTCGAAAGCTGCTGAAATTGATTCCACCACCCTCCAGGCGGTGTTTATTGTTCGCTGTTGTCGACGCGGCTCTAACTGTTCCTTTTGCAGAACACCAAAACAAGAGAGGCAGAGTCTAATATGGTCGCCGGCGGAGACGCGTTGCTGCTCTGAGCACAAAGAAGAAGAAGGGCACGGCAGTCAGGCGGTGGTTTTGCCATCGAGTGCCGTCGCTCGTTTTTTATTCTTCCGTGTCGTCCTCCGTCCACCACCACCGTGGAGCACTTCGCCATCATGGCCCGGCTGACAATTGCAGTTGTTTTGCTGTTGTCGTCATTCACTGTGGCCAGCGGACGTCGAGACTCGAGGGAAGGTCGGATAGAGACTGGACGTAAGTGTTTCGAGAGTCCAATGTCGAGGGTTCGTGGGTATCGCACCTGGTTACAGTCTTTTCAGAACCAGGGGTGTTGAGGGAAAAAGGAAGATGTGGTTCTGTTCACAATCTATTTTGAATAACAAACGACTGGAGCTTAAGAGGTAGAATTCCGTACACTGAAGTACCTAAGAAAGGCGAAACGAATGTTCTTTTGTAATTGAACCTATCCCTCTTGGAAGAATGTTATGATTCTGGACCCTACTCACGCTGTAGACCCCAAAGCTCCAGTATAGTGAGTCTTGTCACTTTCGTCCTCTCTCACCATTTGTTGATACTCTTTCTCTCTGCGAGAGCTTCGCTAAAAAAACAAATAATCCCTTCTTAGGGTATAGCTTTCGCCGACGTCAACACGCTCCGATAGCCAGAGGGGTGCGTGGATGTTGATGCATATTTATGGCGGCCATGGGAGCATTAAACAAAAGGACCGGGATCCGCCGCCATGAAATCTTCTTTTATGGCATCTGATTGTGATGTGGATGTGTTTCCCACATTCCAGAGATATTGATCAGGCTGCGGAAGGGTGGACAGCGATGGATTGTTGGCGGCCTTTTTGTAAGCAGGCGACATAAGCTGTCAGTCATGACGGCGCCCCAATGAGCGACAAGGAATTCGGAAGTGTGGGCGTCTACTAAAGAAAAAATCATTCAGCCAAAAGCTGTAGTTAGAGATGGCCGCCATCAAGTCTTCCAGCGGGCCACGTCGTTTTCCCGGAACTGCGACATTTTCCCAGCGCACCCACATTGTCTCCACTTGCACTGACCCTCCCCAGAGGCCGTGTCCACCACAAATATTAATGGTTTCCTGCCACGCCAGCCCCGACGGAGCAGGAACCCGGGCCGCGGTGACCACTCGGACCACTCAACGCGCATTTCGACCATTTCGCAACAGTTTACTCCAAAAAGTCGTAAACAAAGCCAGATGGTTCCTTCCGTCACGCGGCTAATTGCCGTGTCGCGTGCACCGGAAGCACAAGGGCCGTTAATTGACATTTGATCGCCTCTTAAGACAGCCTAATTGTGCATGTGTGTCGATTGCGCGCAATTCAAGTGAGATTGCAGCATGCCTAATGACCGTTGATGGACTTTGACCAAGCGGGCAAAGTAGACTCTCTTAAGCGGTTTATGGGACGGACGAAAACGCAGTTAATTTCGATGAGTGGTTCTTGCAAGAATGGAAACGTTCCGCGGTTTTAACTCCCCGTCCTTGAGCTAAGCTACTGGTTTTGCTCATAGATGCATAGACTTTTAGGGAGGGTCTTCTACTGCCATCCGCCTTCGTCTTGTACGTAGAGAGGCTAACTACAGAAGCCCTGGCCTTGTAGCGCCTTAAACTTTGGACCCATTGACAACTTTACGAAAAAGTACTCTCTGATCTCATCAGCCACTAACCACAGGCTGTAACATAAGCCTTGTCCCAACCACAGCTTTCCTGTGTAAAGACAAACTAATCGACGTCTTTCAGCGGCGCTCAACGATAACGACGACCACATCCACATCGAATGGGTTCCCATCCTCTCCAGGCGCAATGCCTCTGACCTAATGAAGGACGCGTTCCAAGAAGTGCTCGAAGATGATGACGATTACGAGGCGCCCACCAAAATCCACCGTATCGGCGATATGCTCAGCGTAAGCCGCGGCATTATTAATCGAATAAGCACCCTTTTCCATCTAGAAATCTTATGACACGATAGAGAAGGAGGAGAGGGAGGGGAGGGATCGATTGAAGTCGCTCACAACGCAGCAATACGAGCACAGTTTCCACAGTTCTGCCAGTGCAATACATATGTTATCTCTTGTTGTCACTTATTGTCTCCATTTGCTCATTTTGTACTAAAGGGAATTAAACGTCGATTTCAGTGAAACACAGGGTTGGTCCCAAACCTAATCAGCATGAAACACAGGTAGGCTAACTCGGAACCGAATCGAATTAGTACATCTGCGGTCCAACTTTTTGGTCCAGCTTGCCAGGGTATTTTACATTAGGACCGCTTTAGTGTCAATACATGCATAACCGAGTATTTTCACCAATTGAACGCCAATTCTCTGAAACTATGTGCGTGTGATGCAAAAGATACCACACAGGCTAGTCCCAAACCTAATTGAAATAGACTTACCGTCGGGTCCAGCTCGGGTTAACGTTTTAGATTAGGATTCTTTAAGTGTCAACAGATGCAGAATACCTTTTGCCCCACTAGGGTCAGTTCTCTGAAACTATGTCCGTATATAAAGGCATAAACTATATAAAGGCATTAACAGTTTGTAGGTCGCTCTCCTTACACCTCACCGCTCATAGAGCATTCATGCAACTTGGAACTTCGCTCTAATCCGATAATGTACGAATTCTGGGAACTTCTCCAATTAGATTGTCGTCACCGAACCTTGAAATTGTCCGCATCGCTTTCTCCTTCCTCCTGCTCATTTAATGGCGTTTAACTTGCTCCTTGTGCCCATAGAATCATGACGATCAAATCACGTTTCTTCGCACTCCATGTCCTGATCGAGAAGGTTTTTGGGGAGGTCTACTATCATTTTGACGACCTCCGCGTCACCAATCCCTGCCACCTGACCAAAATGCGCTGCATCGAGGAGCTGGAAAACATAGAGGATGAGTCGCCAGTCGTGATCTCGGAGGTGCACATCGTCGACGACAAGCCGAGGCCGCAGTATCCTGTTGAGAGATGGATCAAGGTTATGGACAGGAAGGGAAGACCGATACTCGACGAGTTTTTCGACTTCGTGTACGCTCGTGTCGCTAAAGAAGGACTGTCACTGGAAATAACGAGCCCATACATCGACCAAAGGATCTTCAGGATGCTAGAGAAGATCGGCTTCCACTCCGCAAAGACTATCTTCCCCAATGAAGTGTTGTGGAGCTTCTTAAAGGTTCAACTTGGCAGAGGTCAACTGAAGTCGTTGGAATTGACGGGAAAATGGACCCCTGAGCAGATGGGATTCTTGGAAAGTGCCGGGTGGAATTGTGAATTTATATACCCAAACTGATGTGCAACTGCCCGTTTCTTGTTAAATAAATCCTTATACAGTGGATTCCTATCTGGAAACTAAGCGCTTTTCAATTCTCAGCACCTCTGATCAGCCTAAATGATCAATAGAAGAACACCAGGTTCGATCTTTCGGCATAGAGTGTTCTTATTTTCAAACGCCCCCTGACGACAACAGCTAGTGTAAACATGGTGATCGATGGGGCATCAAGAAGAAGCTTTCAGCTGTTTCGTCCACATAAAACAGCTCGGCGACCAGTCTGAGCCACACAACCATGCTGTCCCAACGTCTCCTTCTCTCCTTAGGCTGTCTTGCCCTCCTCCTGTCCACCATCAATGTCGAAGCGAGCCAGATGCGCCTCTGTGGTTCGGAGAAGCAGAGCACCTGGCTCAAGAAAGCGTGCACAATGAAGACGGAAGACCATCCCTGCCTAAGTAAGCCTTGAGAGATTGACTGCAACTAAATGCAAATTCAGAATCCGGAACTCCCGACTGGAATGACTTCTGCTGTGCGAAGAAGTGTTCGCTGCAGGAGATCGTCAACTCCTACTGCTGCTTCACGGACGAATGTCTTAACCGCTGCTATCCTGGCAAGGGATACAAGATGGGAGGCGTCTATTGAAATGCTTAGGACAGTATACAAATGATATTTTGAGATAAAGATTTAGGCCTTCTTCTGACTGAGATCCATTCTAAGGACAGCTTTGGAAGACAACATAAATAGCGTTTTTAAGGCGGTAATTTCGATTGAAGAGGCCATAGTCCCTTCCTTCTCCCTTTCGGCATCTATTCACTTACTGAGGAACTACGTTGAAGTAGCAACAAGGGCTGCTTCGTCAGAACCAGAGATTTTCACATGAATAGTGAACTGAACCGCATAAAAACGCATAAATGATCCCAGAAAACCTTCTCCTCCTCAACTGAACCATCGAATGTCCCAAAGTCGTCAATCTTTCGAATTTATTCACTTGTTCATTCGAGACACGAAAGTTCCGACCAGAAACTCCTGAAAATCTTTTACATTTAGTCTGTAGAAAAGGAGATTTCACCTTAAGATCGGCGAAAGCCTGCGGGCGGAACGCGTGGATGCCGAGGGCGACAGCAGAGGCGATCAAGCACCCAGCCACGATAGGACCAGCTCCTCGTCCGCCCGTCTTGGCAAGGTCCTCCTCTTCTTCTCTCGCGTGCTCGATGAGCATGCGAATGTCGTCCTCCAGCTCGTCGACAGTCGATTCCGAGTCCGAGGCGAGGTTTAAATACCCAGTCAGAGCTTTACTCGCGTCCTCAAGGAGCAGCTCCAGAGCTGTCAGCTCGTCCTCCGACAACTGGGTAGTGTCCATTTCATCAAGGCCAGAGTCATTCTGGACGACGCGAATCGGCAACGGCACGCGCTCTTTGTCAATGTCCAGGAAGAACTCGGTGTCGAACGCCTTCGGATCGTAGACCGTGAACGTCAGTTCGCCCATCTCTCCTTTCCTTAGCTGAAACGAACAGAGATCATAAAGAACAAACTCTCAGAATGTGCTTACCGTAGACCGCGCAGATCCTCCAAGCATCGTCCTCGCTTTTTCTGGATTGAGACGACTCTTCACCTGACAATGAACGGACTCCTTCTCTAAAGAGCCAGTCTTGAACAGAAACGAAAGCGTGAAACTAACCAAGTTCACTCGCATCTAGTGCAAGCGTCGCCGTCCATTCGTTGACTCCCTCCTTTTGTTGGCACACTATCTCGCGGGCGAACTTGAGACCGTTTTCGTGGGTGGAGAAACCGCTCATCGTTGCTCTGAAAGATGGAGAATCATGATACAGTACATGGACAGACGCCAACCGGTCGAGACGAGGTTAGTCAGTAGGAATGAGGAACAGAATGTCCAGTCTGTTAACGCTGACCATTGGAGATGCCTGCTTCTGGAAGTATCTCTTATACAAAGTAGGCGAAAACAGTCCTGCAGAGGGTGGAAGACGATTCTTGAGAAGTAGATATGATTGCAAAGCAGGTTACGCATAACAAAAGAGGGAAAAATCGATCTTGGTCGTAATTAAACACAAATGGTTGAGAGGTTTCATAATTCGTCAGGGCATTCATGGCCTATCCGAGAGTAAGCACCATAACATCAGTCTTTACTAAATTTCTACTACTAGAAGTATATACCGTAGGATCCATGCGGGTTTCGCGCTCGTAGTCTCGCCTGCAAGGAGCATCTGTCTACAAAGACAGACATCTACATGTGCAAAGCTGCTCCTTTTTACTCTTCAGACAAAGCCTCGTCCCGATCGGTTGGTCCCCTTTCCATGCATCGTTGATCTTCTTCGGCATTTTCAGCTGAAGAATGAGTGGTCTCATCGCGCACAAGAGCGGTCTGAAGTTCAGTCACGAGATCGTATGCCACCAAATAGAGAGACACACCGGAATGCAGCCCGACTGGAAAGGATCCGTTCTGCTTGATGCCTCCGACCTTGGTAAGTCCATCTCAACGGCTCTTTGTTTGTAATGCTCGTTGTTCAGAAGTAGATTCCGTAATCTGCCAGCTGAAAAGTCTCCTGAAGCCAGAAGAAGTGAAGGGTGTTCTTGGTGGCACTCGTCGTTGTACGGTATGCAATCTACATGTTTTTCCTCTTAAAAGCGCTTCTTTCTAGCTGACGAAGGGCGATAAGCGGAAGCTGAGACTCAAGATCTACGATCCAAAGGCGTTCGACACGAGATTCTTCCTCTTCATCGACAAGAAGCCCGTTCCACTCTCTCTTCGCTTCGTCCAACTGGATTCGGGCGTCGAGGAGACCGAGATAACCTTGGCGGAGATGACGGACACGCAGATGTCGGAGATTGAGCCCAGAGAACTCCACGTGATCGAGGATGAGAAGCTCGCCGAAGAATCTAGCCCGCCAAATGTCCACAGAAACGCCCAAATTGAGGAGAAGAAGCTCGGCAAGGGACCCAGCCAGCCGTTGATCCATGGAAACATCGAAGATGAGAAGAAGAAGGCCGCCGAAGAGCCAAACGAGCCTAAGGTCGACAGAAACGTCCAAGATGAAGATAAGAAGCGTGCCGAGGAGCCGAGCCAGCCTGACGTCCAGGAGCAGAATGTCGTCAAGGAGCCGATCCAGGCCACGATCGACAGAAACGTCCAAGACAAAGAGGAGAAGGTTGCCGAGGAATTTATTCAACCCAAGGTCCCTAGAACCGTTCAAGACGAAGAAAAGAAGATCTCCGAGGAGCCGATCCAGGCTACGATTGACAGAAACGTCCAACATGAGGAGGAGAAGGTCGCTAAGGAGTCAAGTCAGCCTAACGTCCAGAGAGACGTCGAAGATGAGAAGAAGGACACCGAGGAGCCGATCCAAGCTACAATAGGCAGAAGAGTCGAATTAAAAGAGGAGAAAGTTGCCGATGAATCTATTCAATCCCAGGTCTATCAAAACGTCGAAGATGAGAAGAAGAAGCTCGCAGAGGAGCTGATCCCGCCTAAGATCGACAGAACCTCCGAAGACAAAGAGAAAAAAGTCGCTAAAGAACCAATCCAGGCTACGATCGACAGAAACGTCAAACATGAGAAGAAGAAGGTCGCTGAGGAACCTAACCAGCTGAAGGTCCACAGAAACGTCCAAGATGAGGAGGAGAAGGTCGCCAAGGAGCCAAGTCAGCCTACAGTCGACAGAAACGTGACCGTCGAAGAAGAAGTCAAAGAAAAGAAGGACGTCGTAAAGGTTCAAGAGAACGGAGCTGGCCGCTTCTTGACCGGCTGCTTGGTCGTCGGAGCCGCTGTCTTGATTGCGAATTCGCAAAGCGGATGGTTGAGCGCTGCCCAAACGTATGTTCTCCCGTCATTAAAGGTAAGCGCCATCCTTAGCGACGATCACACCTTAACCAGCCGATTTGCAGGATTTCGTTCTGGAGAAGGTGGCGTCGAGGTTGCTTAAGTGAATTTTTTTATTAATAGAATAAACAATTATGGTTGCATTCAGTCATTTGCCAGTTCCCGTCCAGAATCGTTTGTCACGAGGCTGGCTGTTATACAGATGTCTGTGGATCATTTACTTCAACCACCAAACAGCTACTCCAAGACGGGTGAGGCATCACAGGAATCACACGAATTAAATGTAATCTATTAAATCGAGCTCCTGAATGATTCAACAGTGCGCAGAATGGATCCTGGCACACCTACTTCATTGCTTTGAACGTCAATTTCTCCCATTTTTCAGATGTACTCCAGTATCAAAGCATCGTTGAACCACTGTGATCAGAATACACTCCTGCTCAACCTTCTGCTCAACGACATAGGTCCGACAACAAATGTAGTCTGTGCCTACCTATCGAAATTTTGAACGTCATCTACTGTACTATAGATGCCAAATTTAAAGTGGTCAGTCATATCATCCAAAGCAGCGCATGCCTGGTCCACACATCTGCGTCTTTCAACCTTCGGAACGCGCTTTTTACTGATAACGCACACACCTCCGTGGCAACTCCGATGTGTTCACCCTTCTCTTCGATAAGCCAGCCACATTACGAGCGAGTTGGAGACATATAAGCAGGGCGGACTTCAATGCTCCAGTGTCACACCATGCAGAAGACTGTTCTCCTCTTCGCCTCCTTCTTCCTCCTGGTTTCCTGCGAGTGTCCTGACGGCGCAATACCCAGCAATAACGGCGACAAATGCTTCCAACTTATTTTGGATCCTTTGAAATTTTCTGATGCTGACGTGTTCTGCAGAAAATTCGGAAACTTGGCCTCTATTCACAATATTTTTGATAACGACAATCTCACAAGTAAGTAAACCCTATAGGAGTTTAAAAAATGCGATAGCGACATTTCAGTGGAAATAGGCAAAATTACACAGAAAGACCCATTCTGGCTAGGAGGTTACCAGGGCCACGGGTCACACCCGTGGTTGTGGACCGACGACACACCGTTTGACTTCAATTTGTTGCCTGCAGCACCTCAGGGCACGTGCATCACACTGACATACGCGACCCCAGGTACATGGGGAGTGGAAGATTGCGCAAAGACACCGTACAACTTTATTTGCGAAACGGACCCTGTGTCCACGTTCGCGTCCTCAACCCAAGGTCCAGGAGCACCAGTTCCAGCAAATGACTGTTCGGACCCTGTGTCCACGTTCGCGTCCTCAACCCAAGGTCCAGGAGCACCAGTTCCAGCAGATGACTGTTCCACTAACAACGGCTTCTTCATCTTTGAAAGTGGCAGATGCTTCAAAGCGTATTACAACCTGAAAACCTTTACCGACGCCGAAAATTTTTGCAAGCAACAGGGACACTTGGCCTCCGTTCACAGCGACGCAGAAAACGCGCTGATCAGCCGTAAGCCTCCGATTGAAAGCATGGTGTTCAAGTCATCTACCTTGTAGAGCTAATAACGAACGATACCCCGGGCTTCTGGCTTGGCGGCACCGACAACAAGGACTCAACCGGGGCGTGGACCTGGAGCTGGACTGATGGAACGCCGTTTGACTACCACAAAGCTTGGGATCTCAGTCAGAAATACGACGGTGAAAATTATCATGTGTTATTCAATCGCCACAGCCTTTGGCAGACAGGTGATGATTCCATCACGATGTATTTCGTTTGTGAACTTCTGAAACAGTAATTTGTCTTGTGAATTTATCGCTGAAAACGATGAATTGTCTGACATTGAATAATGACTGTTACCTGCATAAATAATGAATTTTCGACTCATTTTAAACCACGATTCAAAGGACTTACCGACCAAAAAAAAGTAAATAGATTAATCAAACTCTTCAGAAGTTGGACGGTCCGTATTTGAAAGCTCTGTACGTGTGGAGTCAAGCCGAATGTGTCCGCCTTATCACGACCCACATCACGCGTTCGAGCTCGGGTAGAGTCGTTCCTTTTCCCTAACGCCTTTTTCACGAAAGAGCGAAAAAAGAGCGAAAGAAAAAGAGCGAAAGGCCAAATGAGCGAAAAATAAAGATTAAAATAAACGCCAAAACTTTTGAACCAAAAATCAG
>JADLIF010000960.1:0-10042 GCA_016648015.1 Steinernema khuongi | reverse complement strand
AAGAAGAGTCCTGCCCCCAAGAAGCTCCCGAAGACCAAAAGAAGCATACTGGCGAATCTGCCAATCGCGCTTCCGAACCACGAGAAGCACTACGTCACGTTGGAACGGGTGAAGAGAGGTTTGTCGGTCTTGGGAGTGTCCGTGACAGGCGTTCAGGCGTTTACAATGTCGAAGTGTCCACCGAAGGGAGTGACCGATACGACCACGAGAGTTACACCGCCCACGAGCTCTGCCTGTTGACCGTCCACGGAACAATAGACGACAAGGACTTGGATGACCGGAGGCCTTACAAGAGCTTCGAAGAGTTGTGCAAGAAGAAGAAGTGGATACCAAACGACTACTTTGAAAGCAAAATCCACGAGGTCAACCAGCTTTGCGAGCTTTATAACACCCTTATATGCCTTGAGCTGTACGACGAGATTCGGTGCTTGTCCGAAAGACAGAAGTTCATCCTGAGAGACTCGGACAACTTAGTGAAAGCGGTAAGTGGCGGAGTATGAACGGGGACAAGTAGGCCAGGGCCTTGAGGGTTTCGAATAGTGATAAGCTACTCAAACATTTTCTAGGTGAGCGACGTCTTCTCTCTCTTCTCCGAAGATTACAAGAAGACGCAATCCGAGCGTTTGCTCAAGCAGTACGGAGACGGTGCGCTTCGTGTAGGTTCCTACTGTGCTAAGAAGCTATGTATGAAGCTGTGTGTTTAGGGACTCAACTACGTAATGGACGATGTGCTCAATTTGTACTTTAGCTGTTGCTTCACCTTCCACGATTTCCCTTCCTACGCAAAGGAGATTGCTAGGCAGCTGAGGACAAAGAGCTTTGGACGATCAAGGACGAGAATGGGACAGGTGCCAAGACGTAGAATCTTCTGAGATTGCTTACAGTGTTGCTTGCAGCACAACAGTGACAAAGCAGTCTTGCGACGACTCGGGCTGAGCAGGATTTGCAAGGTAAGCCTTCACCCAGGATCTGTTCTACTTGGATGACTCTAGGGCTGGACGATTCCAGAGATGGAGGAAACGCTGGCTGCGCTGCAGATCGAACTTCTGAACGTTTCTAAAATTTACGAAGAACGATACGGAGAGGACTACCTTCGGAATAGCCAGATTATAGATAGCAGTTGGGTAACGGATAGCAGTAGAGTCCTTCCTTCAAGCAAGGCCTATTTAGGATTTGGAGGAGATTCTAAAGCGGGAGTCCGCAGCTCTTGCACTGTTTCTAGCGTTGGAAAAGATCGCTGCTTCCAAGAAGGACCCTCCGTTTGACTGGGAGGAGTTTGAGCGTCACTTTCAGGAGATCAGCAAACACGCGCCACTCGATCCCAAGGAAGCTTTCCATATTGGAAGACTTCCTATAGCTAGCACACATTTCAAGACTGAACACCCATGGTTTATTCAGCATTAGAAGAAAGTGACCGACAGTTGTGGTGCTCCTAACATAAATTGTTGCTGCATTGACACTTTATAAAAACTTTCTTGTTTTAAAACTTTTAAAAACACTTCTTCTCCGATGTTCGTAGTGTTTAAGCGTGGAGAAGAATAAGACTTCCTTCTTCCCTTATGATGTGAGACTTGCTCATCTATTTCGGTTGGTTTGCTCGCGCCGAGACGCGAGCCGGCTCGACTTTCGAGTCGAGGAAGTGCTTTTGTCCATTCTCTTCTCCTTTTTGGCGGCAAGTGATAAATTCGACACACGCCTACCACTTCTCCCAATGATCAGGCACCACAAGCGTCATCATCTTTGTCCCTACATCACCCACACTACTTCCCAGAAGAAGAACACTGCTGACAAAATACAAAACATGCAGGCAAAAGAACGGGAAAAATATTCGCTGCACTAGGAATCGAACCTGCAACGAGTGGCGCGTCGACCAAACATTGCTTCCATTGGTCCTGACACGGATTCGCTGATATTCTGATCTGAGCCAGCTCAATTCGATCCAGCATCGGCTCAGCAATTTCACCTTAACTGATCCTGTTCATAGTTCGACTATGAACAGGCTCAGTTGGCGCGAACTTGCTGAGCCGGTGCTGGCTCAGCTGATCCGGTCTCAGATCAGTTACGCTGGATCGAATTGAGCCGGGAAGTATGTATGGGCCTTTAGTATACATATGTATGCAGTTTCCACTTGCAACAGAGAATCTCGCATGGAAACATAATCAGTGCCGATGGACAAGTCGTCGTCATACCCATATTGAAATTTTACCACTTAATCGAAACAGAATCTTCGTAAGAATCTTCTAAGAGATCCGTTCTATGGTATCGCTGACGGTGGTGAAGTTCTTCAGCTGTTAGGGGTTCTGGCTTTTGCGTCCTTGGCGTTTCTTCTAGGTGAGGCTGCGTGTGGCACAGTCGGTGGGGTTGAACCCCGTAGGGATGTGTCCGAAGCAGATTGTTCGGCCGTTCGATTGCTGCGAGACATTTTTGTAAATCTTGGCTACTCTGTTCTCGATGAAACCTCCTGCTCCTTTGCCAGGGAAACAGAGCCATGCGAGGGCTATCGTAAGCGGCGGTGATACTTTTGTCAACAGATATGGGTTGTGCCTTAGTTGGGGTAAAGGCCCGTCCGTGAGCAAGAGTCGCAAGTTGCGACAATCCTGATGGTACGGACAGAGGCACCAAATAAGGAGGACACCACACTTGAGACAGAACTGTTATCATCCATAGTCAAGATCTACTTCCCCGGATCCAGGCTTCAGATTCCACGTTTGCGCATCCTGATAATTTCACAGACGACACTAAAAATAACGGAAAGTTTTCTGCTGAATCGGTCCTTCGTCGTTCTCAGCACTCCGGACACGCATTTCTTTGGATTTTGGACGAGCTCACACCCTCCGATACGGGTCAGACGAGTTTCACTCAGTTTCACATCTCGTACCACATGAAGAGAAGATGCGAAACCGTCTCATACATTGCAGCTTCATCGAGGGCATCCACAAGGAGATCACCACCAACCACTCTATCCCGTGCCACGGAGTTGATCTTACGAATCGGTCAGCCATGGCACCAACAGAGATCCCGACTCGGTCCCGAAACGACCTGCGAGCCGAGCCTCGAGCCGGCTCGATTTCTAATTCTCACCAAAACAAGTTCCAATTTGCGATTTCTCGGTTAAAAATGCGCCGTGACACCATAAAAACTGCAAATAGGCCCTGGTAAGTGTGCTTTTTAAGCCTTCCTTATGTCGGCTCGGGACTTGACACTCGAGGTATGGAGGCTCGATTTCTCAGCGGAGCCTAAAGTCGAGCCGCGAGCTGGCTCCACCGTGCCTCGAGTCCCAAGGTCGACTTTCGAGTCGAGTCGGGATCACCACCAACCACTCTATCCCCTGCCACAGAGTTTCGAAGTCTCCACCCAAAATGAATAACTGTCCCTGCTGACCCGAAGGTCTCCAACAGACCATCGAAGATATGGCCTCCAAGCATGGTTGCATTAATCGCTCCATCAGCTGCTGTATTTCTGCAGAAATCAAATAAAATTCAAATCGTTTTCCGTGGATCGTTGCGGGACGCGAATATGATCTGCCACTTTGAAGGCACTCACGAATGGCACGCTGCCCGAACCGCGCAAATACCGTACTCGCGAGAGAGCGAGCGAATCGTTCATCGCGCCCAGGCCTCCTAAAACCCTTGTCCGCCCTTGTCCCCGTTTCGTATACCGTCACTACTCGCAATGATTAAGACTCCGTCTTTCCTCCAAGCGCTTCGGTACGTATAAATCTGTATTACCAATATGCTCCTTCTGTTCCGCGATTTAGGATCTTGTTCCCAGGCATTCCTAAGCCCTGCTCTGCAAATAAATGGTAAGGACCCTTTGCTTAATATAGTACAATCTGATCCTTTCAGGCGCGGCGCTGTAGACCTGCAAACCAAGCCTTTGACGGATGTAATGAACAAAGCGGACGTGGAGAAAGTGACGGCGGAGCTCTGCTTCGATCAGCTATTTCGACATCTCATTAACCGAAGCACAAGGGAAATAGTACTCTTCGACCCCCACGTGCAGCACAGAAACTACAGCAACCCGGAGGTGACTAAGAATGTGTGATTTTTTAAACCATTTTTCTGCAGTGTGACACGTATCAGAAGTACGACTTGTTGACAAAGGCATTCTTGGGCAGTTGCAGTAAGGCGGCCCCGCAGTTTCAATACTTTTCGGTCGTCTCGCAGCTGAGAATGGAGGAACAGAGAATTCAGGAATTAGCGCTCAAAGCAAGAATGGGTACATACGAAGCAATTGAATTCAAGTACAAAAGGTTTTTCAGTCTCCACGATAGGAGGGTTTTGTGAGGGGAATTATCTTAGGCGAATGTAACTTTACTGCTTTAGGATTGTAAACGAGCAGAAGAAGGGCGAAGAAATTCTTGAGGTAACCTTCCGAGGGGCCAATTCTGTCAATGTCCAAGATGGACGAGTAGTTGGATCGTTACAAACCTGGATCCGATGTTCAGTCGTTACAAACAAGAATGAAGTTCGACGATGGCTCAAGAAGGAGAGCACTCCGCAGAGAATCCTGACGCCTACAGATGCCTCGTAAGCACCATTGCCCGACTTCCTCTTCGCCCCTCGTTTCCTCGTGTACATATGTTCCCATTCTCTATATGTTCCCTCTCTGTACATAAGATCCTGTAAATATGTATTATAATTTTCATGTACATACTATATATATTCTCCTCCTGTTTATATCCATTATCAGATTATCCCATTAGATTTGTACTACATTTAAGCATTACATTCTTTTCCTATCCGTCGTGCTTTTGCTTCCACCTTCCAGACTCCTACACGGAAGTCCATGTAATCCCGGGGCGTACGGTAATCAGATTTAGAAGCAGAATATTTGTTGGAAGGCTTCTCGAATCATGTGTAGTAGATTCCGAGATTCGGATCTATCGGTGCACGCCGTTATACGTACCGCTAATACGTGCACTCCTTCATGGATCGTAGCCCGTCTTCCATTTAACGGTCATCGAGTTTATTTTACCTTGTTTGGTGTGTTTATTGTCCTTCCATGCTCGTTACGACGACGTTGACGACAAAAAGTTTTCCACTTATCAAGCCACATTCTGAAATTCGTTCTCCCTAGGTTCTGAGTGCGTTTGTGCATGCGGTCCCATACACACGCGTCGTCAACAACTCGCGGTTTTTCTTATTTGAGGATCATTGCTTTAATCGTTTGCATCGTGTCAGCAGACATCGCGTTTAACGAGAACCGTCCGTTCCTCCGGTGCCTTCTAACTTGCTTTATATTTCAGAAGACCCTGCTAGCTCATTTCGCCGTAGGCGCGCCATGCGTCATCAAAATGATGGAGCTAAGTTGCACTTTTCTTATATTTTATAATCTAAGACTTGCAGCCATCGATACGAACGATGAGAAGGAGGAGAAGGACGACCACGCGTTATCAAGAAGATGGAGCTAAGTTGATTTCTTCTTATCTCTTTGTAATCGAGAACTTTTAGCAATCGATACCAAGGATGAGAAGGAGGAGGACGACAATGGCTAGAAGGGGGAGAAGGACGAGAAGGATGAGGATGACGACATGAAGCCCTCCACTTCGTATTTGTTATTTTCACTTTTTCTTTTCTTTACGTCGCTTGCCGTTTTTGTCGGAAAACCCGGCGTGAAGAACCGCCATGCCTGTCACAGAATTGTGCTGGTTCTTGTTACCATAAGAAGGCGCGCCTCGCGTACTGCAATATGCTTACGGCAAAGATCAGGGCAAGTCGAATCTATCGCTAAAAAAGCGATAATCAAATTTATATTACGCTGTTGGCGTAAAAATATGGCCAGGCCCTAGGTGTCCCTCTTTAAACCCAACAGCGAATAGATTCAAGTCCCAATTCGTTCCTTTTAGATCGCTCGACAAGGCGCTGCCACCATCCTCCGTGAAGAGAAGATGGTTTACGATGGAGGAACATACGACCTGCTCGACCCGCACACTGTTCCAACTGGAAGATCTTCGCGACCTTGATATGTTGGATGGCGATCAAATTTTTTAAATAATATATGTATAAAGTCATTGTTGTTTGCGTCGAGCTGCATGGAGCCATCCGGTTTTGCAAGAGACTGCGTACAAAGCGTTGAGTCTTTGTGTTTGTGTTTGCATTATATGCTTGAGATTTATCGTTCCCACGCTTCTTAGTCAATTGAATGACGTGCAAATGTAAATCTCAAGCGAAATAATAGCATAAAAAAAGATTTCCCCCGTGCGGACTCGAACTTGACCCGCAGAAACTGGCAGTCCCCATCACTACCACTTAGCTATAGATACGTTACGCTCGATGTCACTCGAGGTGGATTTCCACTTATCGATCCGTACGAACGCCGTGAAATCGAATTGACTGTCCGATACCCGAACAGTTTAACCGATATCGGATCTGGTAGAACCGGTTCACAGAGACGATGAGGTTATGAAAGTTTAATAACAGCACCGTGCGCTAACAGTTTAGCTTCCTTCTTCTCGAAAAACTCCCTCTGAGCTAGAGCTCAGATGCCTGAAGTCTGCTCGACGGCATTCCTCGGGCTTCAAATGCAAGCATAGAACAGTAACATGGTTGGGCCAAACGGATGAGGCTACTGCATTTGCAGCCGAATCCACAACCGTGGGTAACTCTAGCCACTGCCTTCCCACTTGATTCGAGCACTTGGCCTGAGTAGCCAACTCCCTTGTCTCGGTCCATTGGAGACTGGGAAGCGCGTCAGAAGCAAGTGGGAAGGTCGATACGGCCAGTGGATACTGACTTTGACTTCCCCGATGTCCGGGTTAAACATCATTCTTAATGCCATTGCGAGTCCCGCAACTGATTTGCCGACCTCTCTGAGGTTTCGGAAACGGAGAGACGCCTGCGCTCGCGTCTCCCCGTTTCCATGCCAGTGACTCAAGGATGACTTCGAAGTGACTTCGAAGCAAGGATTGGCACGTGACCAGAACTTAAGGACTTCACGCGAAGTGTATAGAGATTACGAATTTCGCAAACGAGAGAACCTGGTAGTTAAAGATGCGAACGAGATACTCCGCACCGCCTCGGGCGACTTTATTGTCAAAGCTCGCCCGGGGACTACAAGGAGTATCGAAACGAGGTGGCTAGATAAAAGGACGAAATACGCAGCTGATCCTTCCCGGCCGGACAGCCACCACCCCACAAGCACGCCATGAAAGCTTGCTTCTAGAGCAGTTGTGTCTAGACAATAGACAGACAATAGACATCGGGGTCTCGCTTTGTCTACGTCTCGTAGAACAGAGCGCGACCCTTCCCGCCTATGACGACAGAGGGCCATATTCCCATCTATCGGGATCGGCATGGAGAAGATAGGCTGATCCTGTGGAATATAGGAAAGACGCAATGCGGGACTCAAATTTACGTCGGCCCGGCTCCGGTAAACAACTACTCGATACCGGCGCAAAACAAATAAAGAAAAGATAATTTAGCATCACTCGCACCTGGATCTAATCCCATTCATCCCAGGGCACAACTCCAGCGGCAAAAAGCCAAGTTTAAAATCACCAACCTCATCTAGCAAGCAATCCGAAATCAACGCTTGCTTCGCAAAGAAAAGAAGAGATAAACAGAGGCGGCAGCAATAAATCCACCAATCACGAGCCGCACGGCGTGCGAAGTGAATTCGAAACAAATAAGCCGCCCAGGAAGTTAGGAACAGTACAGTCTCCACCACAGGACTCCTCCCCAGGGTCCTCGCAGTGTGACCCCATCCATATAGTTCGACCTGTACTCATCTCTATTCCTTACGGTTTCGCCAAGTTGTTTGTGATTCAGGCAACAGCCGCTAACCCCTGCTTCTATATTTTAGTAGCTTCTCTACCTCGCCGAGTAAAAAAGAAGTGTTCTTCGATGCTGCTTCAGGTTTGAAACCGCTGCTTGGCGAAAGCTGTGGATGTGACCTACTCCATTTGTTTCTAGCTTAGGTCCAACACTCTTCGCTGAAGTCGAGCCTGTGTTACCAGGTGAGGCTTCGGCGAATGGCTGTAACTTCCTTCATTATGCTCCCAGATGAACAATCTCAAAAGTAGTCGTTGCCACAGATGTAATATAGCCAACAAGCGTTGCTATGTGTAGTCTCCCAGTCCAAATAGTCAGAGAAGCACACAAATTAGTGCCTCGAATTAGAGGAGCGTCACAGACTGCAAGAGAAGTCATGTGATTGCGAAGAAGCAAAGAAGGAGAGAATACGCGAGAGAACATCTATTAGTAATGGTAACGTCCTAAGCCCTGGTAAGCGCCCATCCGACGCACACTGAACGTGGAGGCGATCCTTCGAATCACCCAATTGGCAGTTTGTCCTGTGTGATGTAAACAGAGTGAACAATCGGCCTGTGTGCGCAAAGAAGGAGCGTCAGATGTGTTTAAGAGAAGCCATGGACTGTGCCTGCAGATGTATGCGCGAGAAAACAGTTATGTATTGGTCGCGCATATCGAATGACTGAGCGCTAGATGTCTTTGTGCCTTTGTGTGATTAACATCTGTTAGTAATGGTTACGTCCTAAGCCCATCCGGCGCACATTGACTAGCAAAGACTAACAGAGTGACCACTGATTGTGGGGGTGATCCTTCCAATCACCCAGAGCGCCTGCCGCTAGGCTCCTTGGGAGCACTGTTCCCGGGGAAAGCTGCGTTTCGACTTCTTAGATAACACGCTGAGGTGAGAAGCCGAGGCCTTGAAACAGTTTGCCTGACTGTTGACAACGAAACAAATAAACTGTGCCATTCCCATTCCAGGCTCCGTTGTGTGAACCCCTGACACTTGCCACGAACTGACCTCGTTCACCCACTGCTATTTACCGCATCTTCTAGCGATCATCGCTCCCAACATGCACAGCGTCGCTCTCCGGTAACGGTCCTATGGAAGTCTTGAAGCACTGCCTCGTTTTAGACTTCTCATCCCACGCCTCGCACGCCCATCCACATGGCCTACGTATGCTTCCTTCTAGTGCTGCTTCTTACTATAGCTTTAGCTCGGGACTGGATCTGGAGCATAAGATGTTCGACAAACCCACTCCGGACGTGGCTGGATGCTATCGCCAACTACTTCACGACTTCGTTGGTCCTCGCACCAGTGAAATCCTGCTGTGCGATCCATACATACAGAATGTGGACGCCGGCAAAATCGTGACTTTGAGCCAGGTATGAACACACGGTTACGAGACTTTTTGTTTCTGGAGTAATTTCCCCAGAGACAGCAGAGTATTGGATCCGCGTTGACTTTACATATTAACTTGAAGTTCTCTAAATATTACCGCCCTATTTCCGAAGATTACAGCGCAATGTCCTCCAACGCTACGATCTTCGCCTCCAGAGTTTCCTCGCGATGACTGCGGAGAGTGCTCCCCAGTGCGGGAAGTACACGATCGTCTCGAAGCACCGCCTCCCGGACCGTCGTCGCGCGCAGCTGCTTCGCCTCGTCACGTCCATCTCCGGAAACCTCGATGTTTCCATAGAGACCAGCACGATGCATTGGCGCCACACGAGGTTCGAGTAAGACGGAATGCTCCTTTTGACACATTAGTGCATCCGTTCATTCCTTAGGTTTGTCGAGAAGGAGTCCGACAAGGAGCGAGCCTTTGAAGTGGAGACTGACAGAGGCCTAGGCCTTTTGCGAGTCCACAAGGGGCACGTAGTCGGGACCGGACAAACCTTCATCCGAGCCTACCGATTGAGGTGAAGGAGGACCAAGAGTCGAATGAAGAGACACTAGAAGAGTGTTGAGGCTAGAGAGATTTGTTTATTTGTGTAAAGTGCATCTCTGTTCACGTGTGAAGGACTGCTTGTCGCCGGCGCTAAACGGCCTATGTCTTTTATAAAATGACATGCATATTTGGTGGTGTTTAAGCCCCCGTATACTCTATAATAGCTAGAGGTAATAGTGAAGAGCTGGTGAGCAAAGGAGACGACCTGCAAATCAGAGGAGTCTCGGAACGACTTCTCACAATACCGCCGTAGTGGGCAGCAAGAGCAACGCAATGCGATGTACGTGCGAAATCACATCGAGCATCAGATTCGCACATTTAAACTTGAATCCGAATGAATCCGCG
>JADLIF010000958.1:0-38769 GCA_016648015.1 Steinernema khuongi | reverse complement strand
GCGCGTGGGTTCAAAACCACTTTTGCACGGGTGGGCAGAAAAACGAGGCCAAGTGATCTGACACTCCCAATGAAACAAAGACACCGGAATCGCCCAAGCCTCCTACATAAGGAAGACCACAGGACGGCCAGCATCAGCTCCGTCGCCTTCTACATCAGCTACGATGAAGTCCGCCATCGTCTTTTTCCTTGTTGTGCTTATCCTCGCCGACGCCTGCCAGCCAATAGCAAACAGTGAGTTGTTTGGAATGTGGCTTTTGATTTTATGCCTTCAGATCCTCCTGGTGCTGCTGCTCCCGGAGCCGACGGTGCCGCTCCTGGTTCCGATGGTGCTGCTCCTGGTGCTGCACCTGGAGCCGACGGTGCTGCCCCTGGAGCCGACGGTGCTGCACCTGGAGCCGACGGTGCTGCCCCTGGAGCCGACGGTGCTGCTCCTGGAGCCGACGGTGCTGCTCCCGGTGCTGATGGTGCTGCTCCTGGAGCCGACGGTGCTGCTCCTGGAGCCGACGGTGCTGCTCCTGGAGCCGGCGGTGCTGCCCCTGGAGCCGACGGTGCTGCTCCTGGAGCCGACGGTGCTGCTCCTGGAGCCGACGGTGCTGCTCCTGGAGCCGACGGTGCTGCCCCTGGAGCCGATGGTGCTGCTCCCGGTGCTGATGGTGCTGCTCCTGGTGCCGACGGTGCTGCTCCTGGTGCTGATGGTGCCGCTCCTGGAGCCGACGGTGCTGCTCCTGGTGCTGATGGTGCTGCTCCTGGAGCCGACGGTGCTGCCCCTGGAGCCGACGGTGCTGCTCCTGGAGCCGACGGTGCTGCTCCTGGAGCCGACGGTGCTGCTCCTGGAGCCGACGGTGCTGCTCCCGGTGCTGATGGTGCTGCTCCTGGAGCCGACGGTGCTGCTCCTGGTGCCGATGGTGCTGCTCCTGGTGCCGATGGTGCTGCTCCCGGTGCTGATGGAAAAAAGAAGTAACAGCCGTGAACGCTCTTCAAGAGGGCGCTTCAAGAAGGTGTCTTGTCTGTATATTCTGTCGCCTCTTGTCACGCCTAAGTATTTGTGCTCTATTTGCCAGTAAATCCTTGCCACATATGTTACACATTTACACATTCCATGCCCGAGTTGAACAATATAGAGAAGTAGCAGGCGAAGAAGTAACAACCGTGAAAGCTCACGCCGGGGGCTTCAGGAAGGTTGCTTGTCTGTATATTCTGTATCTCTACTGTAAGTAGAGACCTATGCATCAACACAATATATTCTGTTTCACCACTACTACACAAACACTTGTGCTTCATTTATCGGTAAATCATCTTAGTTTGTGTTAGGCCGCGAATGATATTAGTTTTTCGCAAGATTGAGGTAGATTCACCGAGTTCAAGGATGAATTATTTAACGAATTCGAAAGCCCACAAACCCAAGGCGAAGTTTATCCTTTAACATAAGTCGGCTATCTCTGTGGACTTATCTTCTGGTTAGTGGACGCCCAAAGATAAGGCACAAACATACTTGTATTAAAACTTAAATAAATAAATTAAAGGAACAAACACCTGCTTCAGACATTGACACTGAGAATATCGATCCCAAGGGAAGGCACCTTCATGGCTGGCGCTGGTCGAGGATAGATGGAAAGACCGGCCTTGAAACGACTTATGTCGTCGATCCTCACACTCTTAGGACATGCTTGGTCCGGAACAGAGTTGTTACCGACTTTTCCAGGGTTGACCGTGGAGTACACTCTTACTACGAGCTTCTGACGTTTCTTAGATGCGGCCGAAATCTTATCATCGTAGAATTTCAGCAGCTCCTCCTTCGTGATCGTCCGAAGTTCCTCTGCTCCGACCACATCTAAATGCCAGTCCAAATGCCTCTGAATCTTATAATATGTCCTTACCTCTTTCGAACAAGAACGCAAGAAAAAAAGGTTTCAGAGGGTCATGCAAGGGGAATACAACGGCGGACCTGGAAGCAGCGCAAGAAGAGCTCTGCCATAACAAAGGAAACTGGATCCTGAGTGATGTTTGGCAATGTAAGCAACCCCTCGATCACAGCTTTAGGAACCTTGAATTTATCGTCCTGGAGGTGCCATACACGGACGAATTTGTTGTCGGAGACGATAAGAGGTTGGCTGCTAAACAAAGGATAAGTTATAAGACGGGGGAGTAAAACTGTAGCTGTGTCAGGTTAAAAATTTGGGATTTTAATAAAAACTGGCTAACAAAACACTTCAAATTTACAAGTTTTCTAAATCTTACGCACATGTCTTTATCCTCCTTCTCCTTGAGCTCGAACCTCGTCGCTATGTAGTCGTTCGTACCCGGAAGATAAAACCCTTCGAACGGCGTCTCCAGTGCCTTCTCAAACCGCTCAATCACTTCTTCGGCCAACTTCGTTCTCTTGAAAGCGAAGCCACAATGCTGCTCCTTCTCCATATCTTCGATCTCAGAATTCTCCTTAGCACATACGGAGAAAATCATGTTCCTTGGAGTTAACATGCTGAAGAGATTCGAAATCAGTTCCGGGTCGTAGTTTTCATGCAGATAGTCGTGGCTTAGGGTGTCTTTGAAAGGATACTTCTGCAGACTGCGACTGTGGTTTAGGGCCGCCTGTTGAACAGGCCATGTATCCTGGAAGCGGAACGCCAGCTCTCCTAAGCGCGTTTGCTCTTCGTAGATCCACTCTTGAGGTCCCATCCTTCTTAGCATCTCGATGTACTGGAACAGCAGCTCAACGATTCCTTCCACATGGTCAAGTCCTTCAACACTCAGATTCACGTGGACGACCAGGAATCCAAACCCTTGAGCTCCGGTGGAGTATTCAGCGTACATGGAGTTGGACCACCCACGTTGCCTGATTTCATAGGCGAAGGAGCCTTCTGATTCGAGCCGGAGGAGGTGTGCTGAAGCATGTGTGCGCTTTAAAGTGGGGCTAGAAGGAAACACTCACCAACATATTCTTCCGCTTTGGACTTATAAAGTGGTTCATAGTCGTCGACGGCAAACAGTATGCGCAGATAACGGATGTCCTCTATGGGTACTGTATCCACACGGATACCAAGTTCTTCTGGGCCGTAGCAGTGTTCTTCGTAGATTTTTGGGGAGACGTTTTTGTTCGGAATCAGATGCAGAGGAAGGCTCATGGCCAGTGCTTCAAGGTCGTCGAGTGATTGGTTTCCGATTAGGCACAGCGACATGCTGCAAAGAATGATGAGCTCAAGTAGATAAGTAGATACACAGCTCAAGTAGATCGAGGTAGAATCTCTAGGAATTACCGTAACCGGTTGTAGAGAAAAGAAAGAGAGGCCTACTTTGGCAAATTTAAGTCTTTCCGATCTAATATAGAAGTGTTATGTGTCCAAAAGTACTGTATAAACCGCTCAGGACCTACATGTTCGAAGAGTAGTATCTCTCATGGAACTTCAGCAACTGCTGGCGCACATCGATTCCTTTCGATTTGGGGATCTCCATAAGCGTTCGCAAGTTGCATGCGTTGAACTTCTTGTAGTCATGCCCGGCCCGGGAGAGAGTTCTGAATAGCTTGACAGAACGCCAAGTATCGTTGTTTTCATAGTTATTGCACTCCGGGTTAACAGCGTTCAGTTTTCTTTCGATTGCACTTTCGGTGAACAGTGGGCAGATAAAGAAGTGGATGAACCTGTCCAGTGCTTCCTGGATAAGAATTCAATTTAGGATCAGTGATTCCTTCAATGTTACCTCGAAGTGCTCCGCCGCTATGCTGAAGTGGAAGTTCGTGTGCTGCTCAGACGTGCCACCGATTATATGGCCAGCATGTTTGCAGAGGACGTCGTAGTCGTTCTTGGCTGGGAACTTCTCCGTGCCCAGAAGGAGCATGTGCTGGCAGAAGTGAGCCAGTCCAGGAAGCTCCTCCGGATCCTCGAGGTAACCGACGTTCACGTCCATGGAAGCGGCGCATTTCTCTGCTTCAGGATCCGACACGAGGAAGAGTTTGAGTCCGTTCGACAGTTCCAGGCCGCGGTATTCTCTCTTGTAGGAGGCTGGCTTAATGATGTTTTCGTGGCGCTTGGATATCATTTCCTTGGCGCACCAGATCGACATAGCTGTCTTAAAATTTTATTTGAAAAGTTAATTTCGCGCAGGCTTCGCTGGTCGGCCGCACACATCGATGTGTTTACTCCGAATCATAGTTATTACAACTAGCGAATCCCATACTCCAACCATCGTATGAGGTCGACTCTTCTTGCTTCAGTCTTCAGCAAGCGATCGCAATCGGAAATACGCAAAGAGGCAATCGACTTTCAATAAGACAAGTTTACCAATCCGCAAATTATGTAAAAAGAGAAGAAATATAAAAATAATGAAAAAAAAAACAATAAAATGAAATTTTAAAAGAAGCTCTTCGATTCGTCGGCAAATACACAGAAAGGGTAATAAGAGAATCATCACTAAAGCGATTCAAATTTGGACATTTAGCGTACATCGACGGATAATACAATGTGCACAATACAATGTGATAATATAATGTGTTGTGTAATGATGATATCTCTAAAGCAGATGCATCTATGAGACCAGCAGACCTACAGTGCAGCACCTTCAGGCCACCATTTCGCTTTTTCTTTTAGATTTGTGGCAAGCCGTCAATGTATGGATAAACTCATCCAACTCAACAGTGACATTGGCAAAGACGAGCTCAAAGATAAAAAGATAACTGGCCGTGGCAACATTCATTTAAAGCAAGGTTTTCATCAATTTAAGTAGATGATTAACTAGTGTTCTTTCTACGCAAAAAGTGCAAATTTTGTGTCCTTATCGGCGGACAATTGCCTGCAGTTGGCGCGCCGTCGATTGAAGAGCGCTGAAACATCCACTTCCTTTGTTGGCAAACCAGTTACATTTTGTTCGTTTGCCTTTGGGGAATTCGTTTGTGCCTTTGAGGAGGTTCGGAACGCGTAAACGGAAACAGGTGAGTTTTATAAAACAGCTCCTTGGTTGCAATCCTTGGATAAGGTCACGCATTGTTTACAGGGTGCAGGGCAGCTCTCGTTCTGATTCACCATATGATACTTCTTCAAATCCTGTCTTATATCTATCCTACAAACAAGCTATAAGCTATATCACCTTCTTATTTCGGTCTTTGGTATACTGTTGTGATCTTGATCTTGATGCTCGAATGCGTTGTTCCGAACCAGGTTTTGTTTTGTAATTACGCGGGCGTTCCCACGTTGTTTCGTCTTGCATCGCTGACCTGCTCCCCATCTACAGGATTGCCAAAAAATTCACTGTTTTCCTTACGTGAGTGTTTTTGTGTGCTTTTTTTCTATTTCTATTAAATCTGTCGGTGTACACGCATTCCGTGCACACCTGAGACGGACCTCCGGATTTCTTCGGGACAAATGACATTTTTTTGCATTCTTTTTAACGTATTAATAGTCATTTGCCCCAAAACGCTCAGAAAGTTGGTTATATTGGAGATGAAGGGGGGTGTTTTGACGCGCACTGTAGCATGTCTGAAAGTCCGCAAAGTTCTGCGTGGCCCTGTACAACATCAGACGATCAAAATTGTATACTAGTTCCTGTTTGCCAAAGGAACTACATATGATCACTGTCCATGTCAGCGTCACTGCTGTTTACCAACAACGCATGCACGCCAAGTAAACGCACGATGCATAGTTTATACAGCGATGAGCTGTAGTTCACGCCTCGAACAAAAAGTGCGAGCAATTATGCAAACCGACATGACCTTGACCCCATGGATTGCTCAACTGGAGTCCCAAGATCTGGGACTCCATATAAGCAGTTGCGCTCTCTTCTGAGCCAATCCTAGCGGCCGAGACATGCTACGTTTGTTGTTGTTGCTGCCCTGGTACTCTGCTTTCGTTCATGGTGAGATAGTGAGCTGCTTTGCTCTATTAAGGAGAATTTACAGATGTCCACGGTTTCCAGCAAGGCGTATATGCCCCAGAGATCGAACGGCAGTACAGGTAATGTCCTCAACCGTTGTCACTGCAAAACTATGAACTCACACTCGGCAAAGTTAAACGTTGTTAAGTTTACGTTCGAACATGTTCGAATTCGTCACACATGGCATCTTTTCCCCCTTTGCGCGACATATCAGCTAGATACGCCAGAATTTTTTTGCTTAAATTATCGAGTTTAGATAGGGTCATCGTTGTGAGGCTTGACATATCCACGGCAGCTGAATTTTGTCGGATTTTCCCTACTTATTCCTACAAATACCTAGAATGCGAGAATTTGTCTTCCTGAATTGTCGAGTTTAGAAAGGGTCAACGTCAGGAGGCTTGACATATTCAGCGACAGCTGAATTTTGTCCAATTTTGCTTATTTATGCATATATGATCTAGCCTATTATGCTATCAGCGAGCAAAGACAATTTTATGCAGTCATTTCTTTCTCTTTTTTAGCTTCTTTTTTTAGAAGCTTCTCAATGAACGCAACATTCTGCAAAGTGAAAGATAAAATCCTGGGGTGCCAAGAAGGGGCGCAAATGAGCATAATTAAGAAAAGTACTAAAACCCACTGGACTGTGGCTTTCAGAGTATCAACGGCAAATACAGCTCCAATTCCCAGAAGTACTCCACAACTATGCCACTCCTGCGCTACTGTAGGGCCGCGCTACATCAAAAATAAAACGCGCTATTACCTGCAACACCGCGCAATCGGCGCGCATGCCCCGTTAATTAAAAGATATGAAAGTGGTCCCTGATATGACAACGGCTTCATTTCCTCTGATCAAAATGATAACGATCGAAGTCGGTAAGACATGTGGTGATTGATGTTGCCACGAGGCACTGATTCATTGACACTTATGCTGAAGCATTGATTGTGGGTTGAGTCACTCTGTATCAGGAACCCGATTCTCCTTTTACGCTCTCTATCATTGTGGGAGTGCCCAAACGTTATTTTCATAGGTCAATTCCATTTAACAGAATGTTTTCCTTTCTCCATATGTCACTCATGAGTGTTTTGCGCAATCTTCCTTAAGTCCAACGGAACTCGGCCACATTTAAAGTCATGTGTAACTAATGGCCTTCCCTCTTTCCCTAGAATATCCATTTTTTTTCTATTTTTTAGTAGTCCGATTGGTGGTGTCACATTTTTTTTACCAAACTCCTACCACACTACAAACTAGCGAGAACTGGCTCGTAGCTGCTGTAAAATTTTAATTATCAGTGCACCTTCCAATGTTCATTGACCAAGTATATGGCTCTACTCTAATCACTGTCAGGCCGTCCTGACTAGGGTTGGCATTCGACTCCGACTTTACGACTCGACTCGACTCCGACTTTACGATTCGACTCGAACTCAAAATTTACTGTAACCCGAAGTGTAATTCATACGATTCAGCAGCAAATTGATCAAAAACATTACAAACTTAATAAAATGAGAGTTGGATCGCTCAACCACTTTCCATATCTTCTCCTTCTTCTTCGGAATCACTCTCCTCATCTTTCGGATCAGGTCTTAGAGACTCCAAATTTTCGACTTCGACTCGACTCCAAAAAGTCGACCTAGTTCGAGTCGAAGTCGAGTCGAGTCGAAGGCCAACCCTAGTCCTGACCACTGAGACTGTTTCATCTATGTACAGCGTTGTTTTTATTAAGTAAAAGCCGACTTTCACTGTCCAAGAAGCTGCTCAAGGAAGAACAATGACGTGTTTTTATATTCCAATGGCGCTTTCCATTTGCACGCTTTATCGATCCTGGTGATTAAGAATTTCACTGGTAATCTCATGAGATATCAATATTCCTTTAAGTGTCGGGGAGCCCTGAAATTGTGTACAGCAACACCTGTCATTGACCGAACCTGTAAAAACACGACGTTTCCAATCGGTCCCTGCATGGGGTCGCCAAGTCTTTCATCAGCACCGTTCCTTGCTGTTAACGAAAGTCGAAAATTGTACCGCTTTTCTTTTATTCAATAGTAAGCGGTTCATTTTACCCGATTTTCCTGGATGAGCCACCACCTCCTCTCCACCAGAATCCCCTCGATTCTCAGTGGCTTCGCGCGGAATCCCCTTTCCTCGTCTCGGCTCTTCTCGGCCGCTCAGTCACGAGTCCTCCGCCAGAGGCCTTCCATTCTGTTTATGAGGTAACCTTTTATGCTATTTACTGTTGGAGTAGACGTTCTTGACCTGTAGGGCTTGACCCAAGCAGCCAATCGGTAGCGAATCCTTCCACCACTTCTGAATCAGTGTAGACAAACTGAGTATCACCTATTCTGGACTCACTCAGCTTGTCTGTTTACTGTCGTTTCACTAGCAATATGGCGAGGAGTTGACGAACGTATGACTTATATAGGACTACACAAATTTCAAATTTTAGTCACTGAAAGTGGGTAAACAAAGAAAACTTGCTATCTTGCTGCCTTTTCCCAGTTATCTCTGATGTTTTACAGCATTTTCCTTGGTGATCCCTGGCATTGAAGCTAACGTAAAGCAGTCCAAGTGGTCAGTCCACATATTTGCTGTCAGATATGACTCTATACGGGCTAAATGTGTTTTTCAATTTGCAAGAGGTATTTTTAGTTTTGTGCCCTAGTACTTTGGACTTGAAGAAGACAAAAAAACTCGTAAGACTCAAGGAATAGAAGCAGCCTGTTGCATCTTCTGCTGCACAGAAACCTCCTTTCCTAAGCTTAATGCCTTAAATCAAAATATCAAAATACTACTCAATGCACTATTCAATGGCTCACATACCTGTACTATCTCCTTATGGATATGTGGACACCGTCTCTAAATAGCAACCCATTCAACTTCTAGGCTTCTAGGTTCTTGTATCGAATTCCATTTACTGCATCTATTTTTGGGTCACAAGGCTCACAAGTCTTATTTTTAGAATCAGCATGAACTGCCCGATTTTATGGTCCAAAAAAGGTTGACGACGTCATAGCATGTCCTACACCAATTTTCTGCCCAAGCTTCGTTTTTCATTTAAAAGAGAACTAACGTAAGGCTAACCGAATGCTTCCAGTTCCATGGTTCCTTGATCGAAACATGGAAAAACAAAGAAGACTTAAATTTGTTGAATGCTTTCTCGAAAGAAACAGGAACAATTGTCCATTTTCGCAATATTTCTGACTGGAGATTTGGCTGCTCTAAAAAGATTTTTCTTTGCGCTATGAGAAGCTCTTGCCAAGAACCTCTTGCTACTCCAAATTGACAAAAATAGAGAATGACGTTCATTTCACGTGCACCAATTCTTCGAATGATCTGGGTGGGAGCTCTTGCACACCTTTGTGGTTTTCCAACGTGTAAGTGAGTCATCTAAGTTGCTCTTATTCCTATGACTCGGAGTCGAGTCGTCACTTTGTAGCAGTTTCTCTTTTCCAATCTCGAAATGCTACAGCGCAATAGAGTCACGATATAGAGGCGCGAAGTAAAAATAACTGCAGAGAAGCGATTTGCGTCAGAGGACTTCCGGCTCGCGTGTTTCCCCCACCACCCTCCAACAAACATATCCACGACGAGCTCCTTCGCTCCATCGATTGTTTTGTTGTTGCGAGCGAAGTTTACCGCCTCACGTTATTTCCGTCACTGCGGGGTTGGACTCCGGATCCTTATAAAGGCGGATTGCTGATGCTTATCGTCGCCAGCGTCTGATCCCCGAGTGTTTTAGCTCACGTTTCGTCGCTTCCAACGCCTCAGCCCAGATGAACACATCACAGTCCGCCGTCATCCTGAGGCGTTTCGACAACATCAAGAAATCCATCTCTGACAAGCGAGAGGTAGGTGGTACCTGGCCGTGGCTGGTTAAGGTTGAGCTAATCTGCTAAAGCTTGGACGAAAGGTTTTCGGATCAGATATATCAATTTCAAGCACATTTCTAAGGCCACTCCTCTTCCACCATTCAAAGAAAGCCACAAAACACAATTCAGATACCTTTCAAAATCAAATAAACCAAAAATATTTAAGTGACTCATGAAAATTCCTCCTCAGAAAGCGTCCTCTGTCCCTTTGAACCACAGTAAAGCGGATTATAGTTAGCTCCAGTTCCACCACTTTGGTTGTGGGATTCTCCGGCGTGATTTATGGAGCCGACTTTCTTAGATGAAGTAAAAGCTGTATCAAAGTCCCAAACACATCGCTCGGATAGCCCCCTCCAACACCGAAATCCTTCATGAAAGCACAAAAATGGCCCCCTTCCCCCTGACCCATAGGATAGCAGATGGTAACTGAACCCTCTTTCAGTACCGCGGCCTCGAACTTTCGAATGGAATTAAAATCCTCCTTGTGTCCGACCCAACTGCAGATAAGAGCGCCGCATCTCTCGATGTCAACATCGGTAAGCTGGTAAAACCTCAAAGCGAAGAAGCAACATGGGGATAACAATGGAATCATTGTAATCGTTATCCTCCAGGCCACCTCATGGATCCCACAGAACTGCCCGGCCTTGCCCACTTCTGCGAGCACATGCTGTTCCTTGGCACAAAGAAGTACCCCGACGAGAACGGCTACTCCGCCTTCATATCCCACAGCGGCGGCACTTCCAACGCCTTCACTGCCTCCGAGTCCACGAACTACCACTTCGACGTCGCTCCGGAACATCTTCCGGAGGCGATGGACCGCTTCACACAGTTCTTCATCTCTCCGCTCTTCACAGAAAACGCCACGGACCGCGAGGTCAAGGCGGTGAACTCGGAACACACCAACAACGTCCAGCACGACGCATGGCGCGCGATCCAGCTGGAGAGGAGTCTCTCCCGGCCTGGCCACGACTACGGCAAGTTTGGAACCGGGAACGTGAAGACGCTCATGGAGATCCCGGCTTCTAAGGGAATCAACGTCCGAGATGAACTTCTGAAGTTCCATGACACCTACTACTCCTCCAACATGTAAGACTATCCCCGGTCTGTTTTGCTTAAGTGGCGCTTCTAGTATGGCCTGTTGCATTCTCGGAAAGGAATCTCTTGACGAGCTGGAGAAACTCGCCATGGGTCTGAACTTCGGCGACATCCAGAACAAGAACTTCAAGCCAAAGACCTGGGAAGAGCACTGCTACGGCCCTGAGGAGCTCGGATGGAGAGTGGACGTCGTCCCCGTGAAAGACATCCGCCAGCTGCACTTGGTCTTTGCCGTGGATGACTACAAGAGCTTCTACAAGTTCCAGCCGGGACATTACGTTTGTAAGTCACAGAAAACTGCATCTCTTTGCTAGTTCATTCTTCTTCAGCCCACCTCATTGGCCACGAAGGAAAGGGTTCCCTGCTCTCCGAGCTGAAACGTCGAGGCTGGGCTACCGGTCTCTCGACGGGTCCCCGAACCGTCGCCCGTGGAATCGGCTTCTTTGACGTCCAAGTTGAACTCAGCGAAGAAGGTCTGAAGCACGCCGAAGACGTTATCGAGCTCATCTTCCACGAAATCGGAACTGTCAAGTCCGCCGGCGCCCAGAAGTGGATCCAAGACGAGATCGCTGGCCTCGGAGAGATCAGATTCCGTTTCAAGGACAAGGAGACTCCCTTGAGCTACGTGACATCGCTTTCTGGAGCGCTTCAGGATGTGCCTTTCGAAGACGTGCTCAGCCATAACAGCCTCGTGGAGAAGTACGACCCTGAGCTGATCGAGAGGCTCATTGGACAGCTCACCCCTCAAAACATGAACTACTACGTGATTACCAAGAAGACTGCCGATCTGGAGAACCTGACTACTGAAGAGCACTACGGTACGCAGTACAAGAAGACGAAGCTGAACGATGGGCTGATCAAGAAGTGGGAGAAGGCGCTTGTTACACCTTTCGAGTCGATGTTCCTGCCCGAGAAGAACGAGTACATCCCCAGCAAGTTCGATCTGAGGCCACGGGAGGACGTTAAAGTGTAAGTGGACTATAGTGCTAAGAGTAGCTGGATGGTGTCATAGAATTCCCGCGAGCTTCTGACTGTCAATTCTACATATACCAGTTCTCTTTCTCCTTCCCTACAATCATCCATTTCAGTGAGCAACCTCGCCTCGTCCGCGACGATAAGATCGCCCGAGTATGGTACCTTCAAGACGACGAATTCAAGCTTCCCAAAGCCCAAGTTCACATCTCCATGACCCTTCCCACCATGGCTTCCGACCCCCTCAACACTCTTCTGTCGGCTCTCTACGTGATGTGCTTCGAGGACGCCATCTCCGAGGAGATCTACAACCCCCTTCTCGCCGGAATGAAGGAGACCGTGGACATCACCATGAAAGGACTTCGGCTCAACTTCGCCGGATACGACGAGAAGCTGCACGTCTTCGTCGCCGACCTGGTCAGGAAACTGGTCTCCTACAAGGCAGACGAGAAACGGTTCCATCTCATGATGGACCGTCTCATCAGAAACCTGAAGAACTTCGAGCAGGGCCAGCCGTACGCACAGAGTCAGTACTACCTCAACCTGCTTCTGGCGGAGAAAGGCTGGACGAAGGCTCAGCTCTTGGCCGTCTCGGAAATCGTCAATCTGGACATGGTGAACGACTTCATCCCGCAGATCTGGAAGGCCCTCCACTTGGAGCTGTTCGCCCATGGAAACCTCAGCGAAGACGTAAGTGGTTGTTTGCTCTTGAGCTTAGAAATTGTCTCTTATAAGCACTTTGCTTGCATTCAAAAACAGTGCTTCTACCTGTGAGCACTTCTGCCTTTTCCATCCTTCCTAATCCATACCTTCTTAGGAAGCCAAGAGCCTGACCGATGAGTTACTCGACGTCATCAACGAGAAGAACTCCTTCGTCAGGCCGCTATTCTCCAACGAGATGGAGCTCATCCGCGAGATGAAGATCGCCGAGGGAACGTCGCACATCTACGAACACGACCAGGGAACCCACGCGAACTCCTGCGTGGACATGGTCCTGCAAACGGGTGTCCAGGAGACGCGAAACAACATGTTGCTGGAGCTGCTTGTGCAGATCGCTCAGGAGCCGGCCTACAACGTGCTCCGGACGACGGAGCAACTGGGATACATTGTGCACACGGGTGCACGGCGGTCGAATGGCGCACAGAGCTTGGAGATCATCGTGCAAGGCAGCTACGACCCAACGTACATGGAGGAGAGAATCGAGGCGTTCCTGACGAGCTTCAGGGTGAGTCAGTTATCCTATTGGGATGTAGAGGTTTGCCAGTTACGGTACACATATGTTTGCCATCTAGTAAATATCAGAATCCAAGTACAATCTTTAAGTTCAGGGTAAGTTCTGATAGGTTGATAGGTTACAGTACACATACGTATGATGTCGACATCGTTTGATATCTAATGAGCATGTTTTTTTACCTAAAGAAGGATTACAATTCAATCTGTTCAGGACACCATCGAAGTGATGAAGGACGAAGACTACCAGCGCAACGTCAACGCCCTGGCCAACCGCCGCCTCGAGAAGCCGAAAACCCTTCGCGCGCTCTCCAACCGCTACTGGCGCGAGATCGAAGCTCGCCTCTACTCCTTCAACAGATGTAGGCTCACCCTCCTTATTACTAATGCACATCCACCGTTTTAGCCGATGTCGAAGTGGAAGACCTGCGCACGATCAGCAAGGAAGAGCTCCTGAAATTCTACGACGAGAAGATCATGGCCGGCTCGGACAAGCGGCAGAAGCTGTCCATCCGCGTTCGTTCCACTGTGAAGGGCGAAGTCCCGGAAGAGAACGGGAAGGTTGCGTCGGAGAAGCAGGACGGCATCGTCGTCAAGGACATCGAACGGTTCAAGGCTCTGCTGTCGATCTATCCCTGGCCGAAGCCGGCCGTGGAGCTGCCATCGGCTGGTGCGGACAGCCTGTCGGCGACGTTTAAGGAACAGGAGAGGAAGTAGGTGTGCAGAAGTCGTGTACAACGTTAATTGTTGATTCTTGTTATCAATTCCAATTCCATACATGACTAACCTAATGGTTTTATGGTAATAAACTGTAAATCCCTCGAGGCATCTGATGATTCCAGTGACCTGGATGGATAATGTAAACACTTTACTCGTTCTTTGGAGTCTCCTAGGTGTACGATTTGTTCCCAGAGGCGGAAACTCCCAGAGCTGTCCGTCGGTTTTCTTTTCCATGTGGTGGACATCCCACCATCTTCTGATGGAATTCTGGCTTCGGATCGGGCTTGAGCATGAGTGCTCAAGTTAACAACTCGATATGTGTACAATCTTCACACGTGCTTTGAGCGAAGAAATAGAGATAGGGGGAAAGTTGTTTTTACAGAGCCGATAAGGATTAACCACATCTGTATTTCTCACACAACACTGTTGGATGGATTCTCTGGTAAAACTCAATTTGTTCTACCCATCTGTAGTAAAAAAGCGAAGGGAACAGTGCCAAGTAGATGTGACCTAAGGGAGCACTTCCTGTTGTCACATTCGAGCTTCCTGCGCAAATGGCTCAGCGCGCCTCCTACACACATAGCCGTGAACATAAAGGTCACAAGGGTAAGCGCCAGAAATGCGAACGTGCATAATCTGATACGTTCTTACTTCACACATTCCAACTAACAAGATAGCTCCACATATCGCACTAAATTGTGGTGAGAAGGCACATGGCAATGTGATCGTAGATCAGCGAAAGCCTACAGAAAACGCCTTTCATGGAGGTCACGTGATAAGTGCCCTGATACAATGCGTTCATCTGTCGACTTCCACTGATATGTGATTGATGGGACGAACGTCTCGATATCGGCCCCTGCCATAAAGATTCCCGGAGAATATCACCGTCGGAGAAGGTCTTAAATTGGCCTCGATATCCACCTTCGCGCCTATTTCTCAGCCCCACCATGGTATACCACTTGGTGATCCCCTTGGGGCTACTATTTAAACTATTCATTTATAATGCCATACTTAACACATCTATACATGTATCTATCATAGGCAGGACAACATAAGGAAACATAGAAACAAGGGAGATAAGGGAAACAAGAAGAGATGGGCTTAAATCAAGACATGAGTTCATCGGGGATAGAGGTCTTCAGCACTCGAATCGGTTCAACATGGTTGCTCTTGCGGTATCTCCAGAATTGGTAGATCATCAGAGTGTCAAAGAAGCAGCAGCCCAAGCTTCCAAGAAGCCAAGGCATACGGCTTATGAAGTACTCGGATCCACTGCCTCCCAAGATGACAGAAACACCGTAGGTCAGATTAGCGGGCATGATGATCGCAAGCATAAGGAGCGAGAGGCCTTCGCAGGACTGGCGCGTGAAGTTCTTCCAAAGCTGCGGGAAACGACCGGCGAAATAGCAGCCCGCGGCGACAAGGCCGAGAATTTTGCCGAGCAACTCCGCGTACAGGATCAGGTAGCTCATGAGGAAATTGTCATATTTTTCTGTAAGCCAGGTACCCGAGATCACGGCCTTGAGGTGGACAGAGACACCGTCTACGTCGGCGAAGGAACAGACGACGATTCCTACGACCACAGTAGTCAGAGCACCGATCAGCAAGAACGAGATGGTAAGGGCTATGCTGCGGCTTTTGCCCTGCAGGTCATAGATCTTCGTGTAGTAGATAAACTGTCCGAGCAGGGTGATGTCCTGGAGCAAGTAGTAGAAGGCGATGATCTTCTGGATGGGCTGCTGATTGGCGAGCAAGGTGCCGACCATGTTGCTGGTGTCGCCGATGAACCAGAAGAGCACGAAGCCAATGGACAGTCCATCGCAATGTTTGTTCTTGTAGTTCTCGCGGAGCTGCGGGAGCGTAGGAAGCAGCCATAGGGCTAAGGAGATCAAGCCGAAGACGAGGCCGATAGTCTTGACATCCGTGTCGACGCAGTCGTCGAAGACCTAGAAACGTGGTTGATAAACGTAGGTGAGCATGGCTGGTGTATGATACCTCGTGCACCCAAACAATTCCATCGGGACAGGTCACGTTGGCGACGCGGGAGTCGTTACCGAGATTGGTCTCAGAGAGCATGGCGGAGATACAACGTTCGCGGGAGGTCACGGACGATTAGAATGAGAGCAGTACGGAATGAGTGCACATAAATGAGTCCACCTGTGCGGGAGGTGAGAAGAGTTGAGATGATGGCGCGAGAATGATGTAACAATATCTTGTGAGCCCTGGGATACGTCCTACGCTCTCTTTCGGGATGGGAACGCTCCCGCAATATGCACATTACCACAGGGGAATTAGTCGGCGGCGCTGGCATTTCAATTGGAATGGTGACACTTTGGGAATTCTCTGCGTCCAGACTCTGTTCCGGTAGCACCTCCTGGAGCTGGGCTGGAACTTGGGAATTTGGAGGGCTGAACAGAAAACCCCAAGGCTATGTTGTAGCTGGTGCTTAGCTTGCGCAGTTTTTTTGTCGTTTTTTGGCTATTTTCCACTACCTACGAACAAATCTACATTCTTTTGCGGAAGCGTGCAAAAGATGAGTAATCGTGATGCAAGCAAGCGGCGAGGTCACATGAGCTGAGGTGCGAAGATGGCGCGAAAATGATGTAAGGAAATCCACGTAAGAATTCTGGGATATGTTTTGAACTACCGTTTCCTTTTAAAAGTGAACGTTTCGGAAAGACCCGAGGGGAACTAGTCAGCAGCGATGACATTTCGATTGGAATTGTGGTACTTCAAGAATCACTGATGAGGAATCGAGAGTTGGGCATGAGGAATCAGCTGTGGCTTCTGATAGGTGGTTGAAAATATGAAATGCAAGGTTTCAGAAATTGAGCGATAGCATAGGTTTTTCTATCGGCATGGTCGTTCCACACATTCCGAGTGATTACCGGAACCCTTTATAATTGCGCTTCCTTGACAGCCTTGGAATCTCAGATAGTTCCAGAACCTTCAACGCACAATAAACCGTAAAAAAGATTGTACCACTCACCTTTAAAATAACAAAATCCGAAGAGTACAAAAGTTTTCCTAATGTGCCAGCCACAAATAGGCCGTTTCGGCAAGGAAAGATGAGGCTTGAGGGCTAGCCGTACCAGCCCAGCCCAAAATCCCCATTGCTTTAGGAAATCCTGAGTGAAACACTGTTCTACTTAGAAACCTCGGGGAAACCTGATTTCTAAATTTTGAGCCTATCTCTTTCTCTACTATAAAAATATGAAATCATCGGTTCCATCGTGCAAAATCTCTATATTGCACAGCCCTGTCTGGCAGCCTTTGCTTAACATTCTTCCCCTACAAGTCACGTTTAATGACTACTGAGAACGCTTGTGTCAAACATTTATGTTACAGTATCTGGCAGTACCAATAGAATGTGTCATCTTACCAGCCTTACAATAAAGGTCACCAATCTTGAACGTGCTGTTTTCCAACAGCCAGGGAAGGGTATTTCACTTGTAAGAACAGTATTTGGCATCTTGGATGTTGGGATAAATGTTCTTGTTGAGCCTATGAGTTTGCCATTGCTTCTTTGAGGAAAACGCACTTTACAAGACTAGAGTTGCTTCTGTGATCGTTGTACACCTTGTTATTTGGACTGTTTGTCTCTCTTCCTTTAAGCCCTTAAACACTTGTGCAAAGAAAAACTATTTGCCCCTCAGTCGTTCCCTGTCTCTAACTACTTGACTGCTTGTGGAAAGATACTCGCCAGCCATCTGTGATTGAATAAATGAATATTTTACACATTAAATTTATGTATTTGTTTTCACAGGTTTGCCCACTACGTGATGCCGATGGAGTTGTCGAAACTACGTAGAGCCCACAGTACCATTGCTTTCGTATAGGAGAGCAAAGATGTTTATGCATTTGCTCCAAAAGACGGCTCATCATTGAAGCGACGCCGATTCCACGTTCCCTTCTCTCAATGTACTATTGATTCGGCTTTTGTGTTCTTATCACTGAGATCATGGAGACTGTTTACGTGAACGGCCTGGAACTAACGCTTTATTCGTTTCAGCGTATCACGTTTTGTGACTGTTTCGTCATAGAAACTTTCCTTATTTATAAGTTCCTTATTTAAGCTATGTCCTTTTCCCCAACGACTACGTTAGATGCTGGTTGCTGAGGCACCATAAAACGATGACTCACTTCCAAGCAAGCCATTCTGAAGCGCCAGTCGAGATACGATTTGTTTCTTTTTTGTAAGCACCGCCAGACGAAACGCGGAAACATCGCGGCCTGTGCCTGCATCTGCTCGTCCGACCGCCATCTGCCCACCTTTTTGAATACAAAAACGTTGATAATGTGTCTCAATAAAGTGGCCCGGCGAACTCCGGACCAGCATTCGGACCTTCTTCTTTGGCGTGTTGCGTGCACCACTGCTGTCTCCTCCATTAAGGCTCGTTTTCTTGGGCTGATTGTGTTCTCAAACCCCCTAGAATCTTATGCAGAATTGCTGAATTTATGATCAGCTCAAAAAGGACGGTGGAAGTTCAGCAATTGTCATTTAAGTAGAATCCCAACTCCCAGAAAACATGCCTCAAATGACCAACTCCTGACTCTTCTTTTGCGCCACCGCGTCCGGCTTTCTAAGAGACCTAATCCCAGTTGGGAAATTTCAGATAAAATGTGCGACCAGGTCATCTTCGCCAACGCCTTCTCCGAGCCCCTCTGGGTCATGATCGACGGTGAGTGCGGCCAGAAGATCTCCACGCTGGTGCCCGCGCGCCAAAGCCAGGCCATCCAGTGCGACGTATCCGACAACAAGCACGTCCGTTGCAACATCTTTATCCAATACGGTATCTGACTCCCTAACATGCAGAGTTACGGTATAACATTTCCAGGTGACCCCGTGCGCGGCAGCGTCATGCTTACGAAACTGTACGGCCCCCTCGATGTGGCCTCGTCTTCGAACGTCGTCGTCGACGACCTTGGACGCGTTGACCGTTCTAGCAAGGACAACGCGTGGATCGACACCAAGGGAACCAACCACCAACCCGGATGCCAATAAGTGCGGACAAAGTTCCATAGAGATTTGAACCTTTGAAAGTGACTTAATTTACTACTGTATAGTGATAAAAAAATGTAAGCGATTATCGCTATGTAGCAAAATACATGTTGCGCCATGTGACCTATTTGAAAATTATCCGGAAGGGTGACACTAGAATCTTCCACTTTATAATCTTTGTCACAATACAACAGTTCTTTTCACAGAGTGTGAAGAAAGCAACATACTTTGAACTTTGAAAACCATTTCCATGCTGCAAGACATGTCAACCCATTAACAAGCGGCTATTTCATCTATTTTAAACTTTATAGCTTCCAAGTGCCCTTGTTCCAAATCCATAAAGTTGTTTTTGAGCATGGCTTCGCCCACATGACTTCCAACGCACCTAGAAGACACCTGACCTAGGTGCCCTTGGTGGTTACGCTTTTACATCACGTTCACAAAGTTTATGGATTCCATTAGTGTGCTTGGGTTTGCCTGTACTTCACAGCTGGTGCATGTTTTGATGTAACGCAATTCCTTCCTCATCCAGCAGTATCCTCTTTTTACAACACAATTAGCGCATTGCTCAGCGATATGCTAATAATAGTGCGTCCGATCTTCGCACATTCTCACCTGTCATATTTTTTCTCTCTGCAGGTCCATCTAAAAAGCCTCGAAATCGCAATCATTTCCTCTTCGGCTAAGCACTCGTGATTGATCACTCACCTCCGTGACGCTCAAATCCGATGGGCCGAAAGCAGGTGTTCTCCCACTTGATCTTTAAATTAATGTCAAGGTCACGCGGATCAAGTTTGTTGCGGTCCCATAAAAAAGCTCTAAATCGTTTCGGGCAAAGATCGAATACTTGGTGAATCCAAGCCGTCTTCTCTAGTGACTAGCGTTTTTATCAAGTACTTTGTTTACCGTATATAGAAGATCCCGATCTAGCCAATCTGGCTCAATTCTCTTGTTGGTAGCCCAGCTCCTTTCTCTTAGAAGCGGCACTTTGCACGGAATTTATTTAGCTCAATTATGGCGTTTGCATGGCAAACATCGAATATTTCGAATCTTTTTAGTCAAATACTTGGTTTACCGTATACACAAGGTCTTACCGATTTAGGTAATCCATGTTGGTAGCCCACCTATTTTGCCTTTCTAGCGGCACTTATCTAGCTCGATTATGGCATTTATTTGATTATAGTGATTGTGGTAGCTTCACTTACACATGTCATTTCGCCAACTTTGGGAGTCCTTCTTCAAGGCGACATTCCATGTTAGCTCATTCGCACATAACGCCAAAGGTCGATCTGTAGATCAACAGTCGATGTCAATACTCCAACAAGGATATCTGTTTGTTTGTTTTGTTTAGCCGTAAAATTCTGGAAGTAATCTCTTCCTTTATGATCATGTTTGTGTCAGCTTTGAAAATACGCCGGGAGAAGTCATTTTCCCGTTTAACATCATCTCGGCTTCCCCGTCCACTTCCTGGACCCGGGAACAGCTCCGCCACCGAGGCCGTTTATCACCGCCCCGGCGTCACTTCGTTCGAGTGCCTTGTGTAATCGAGTGCCGGTCCAGTCCGGGTGTTTAAATGATTTGGAGGGGCGCTTCTTTTTTTGTGTCGCCTTTCTTCTCGCGTCAGAAGGTGGCGTCAGCGGAATTGTTAGGATGCCCAGACAGATTTTGGTTTATTGGGATCTGATGTTGGCGTCATGTAGGTGGCGATCAGAGTCGAAGACTTCGACAACTGTTTTTCTCTTTAAAGATTGGAGAAAACACTGTTCTGAGAAATATTGGTTTCATAGTCCACGAATTGCTCTGTTTTGGTTATAGTTTAAGAAGATCTGCATAGTTTCCAGTTTCCCTCCTACTGGAACACTTTATTTTTCTATTGCTTTTAAGGGCACGTTTACAGAGTTGATATTTGGCAACCGTTTATCAAGAAGCGCCTTTTTTGTTCCTCTAGGCGGTCCATATCATGAACCATGGCAATCTCTGCTGTAGCCCGTGACAACTGCTAGTACTTTCCATCACCATGTCGGAAGAAATTTGCCATTTTCATGAATTCCCAAGCTATATTCTGTTTCTTGATGCCACCGGAAGCCAGAAACTTATCACGCAGAATCCCACCATTTCAGAACCATGCACTCCGTCATCAACCACTTCTTGAAAGAAGGCAAAGTCACCGTGGCCAACGCCAGCGAACACACCATAAGGGTTCAAGTACACTATGACCGTTCGAAGAAGAACATGTTCGGCCGGAAGCTGATGTCCGTCTCTTTTGATGGTAAATGCTCCGACTTGATATTCCTCACACACCACTTTCAGTGCCTGACGAAGAACCAGAAGACGACTCGAAAACTATTGCCTCCATAGCCCCTGGCGAGACAACCGAGTTCCCCGTTCCTCCTAGCCTTGTCAAGATGAAACTCGGAGTGACCATCCACTCGGAGCCTTACGTGAACCGTAGGTGACCCATGAGTGACTGACACAGCCACATTGTACAGGACATGTTCCCTGGGAGAAGATCCTTCTCTGCACGAACTATTGCATGAAGCGGGGCGAAGGCATAATCGTTAGCCCGGAAGAAAAGGTGAGTGATGAATTGTTTATGCCGACAAGGAGATCAGCAGGCCACCAGATCTCTGCAGAACTGCTTTACACAAAAATTTTGACGTGGATAAAGGGAACGTTTTAGGTGCTGGCTTCCCAGAAAGGAGAAATCTGGACGGACATCGATGGAAAGGACCACAAGCCTGCTGAGTAGGTTTCCTTGTATAGTTTGTAAAGTCCATCAGGCAAACACAACTGGCATAAATTCGAATCTAAGAGTGCTGACGATCTTGTCCATGTCAAGCTAAAATGAGAGTTCTGCATGTCTTCTATGCTCTATGATTGTCCGGGTGGGCGTCACTCTGTACTAAGAAACATTTTGTTTTCCATTGATTGTTTACCTACACGCGTCTGATTCTTGAGCCCCGGGAAGAGATCAGATTGTCTGGGAAGGCTGAGAATAGAAAACGGTACACTAAACGGAGGTGTCAATCTTCATTAATCATAAAAGATCAATGGTGAGTGTCTTGACCAACGTCGCAATGTGGCCGCAAAACAGCCAGAAAAATGTTTGAAAATTCCGTTCAGGGGACAGGTCTGACTCTCTTATCAGGCCAGCTTTCTTTTCTATATTCTTAGCTAAAATTCTCCGTATAGAACGCCGTAAAAATAGAAAAGGTTCACTGTGAGTTTTCGTGGTAGAGTAGACCCCTCGCAGCTCCTAAAAGTTAACCTAAAATCCTTCTGTTTTGATGTCCACCTGGAACTGAAGGAATCACCATTTAGAACCTCCCACATGAACTGCAAAACCACGGTCTTCAACAGCGGCCTGGACGATGTTTACGTTATGGTAGAGAGCGACGAACAATACTTCAAATGCGTCACGGACAAATTCGCCCAAGATATCGGCAAGGGTAATTGATCATCGTCGTCCTAGGACGCCCTCACAATCTATTTATCTTGCAGAAGATCGCTCCCTCAGCGAGTGGAAGGACTTTGTGAAGATTGCTCCGGGGGAGACGGAGGAATTCGAGTACTCAGTGGCCGGCGAGCAGGCGCAGGTGTATGTCAAGAGTTTCCAGCAGAAGGAACTGCGCGACCGTCCGAAGCTGTTCAACATCTCGTGTGTTACGGTAGCTGCTGGAAGGAATCTGATCGTGGAGCACTGCGGGAAGCTGCATCTGGCCAAAGAAGGCGAGACGACGATCGACGAGCATGGCCATGACAAGTCGAAGCGGAAAGATTCAAGGTAGATACAGATTGTGATCTACTTGACCTTGTGGTCCTTCTTCAGCTACAACCCCCACATGGTCACCACCATCGCCAACGGATGTCGCTATCTGTTGTTCGCCGCGGTGCACAGCGACCCCGCCAGACATGACGAGATGGCGGAGATGCTAAAAAACACCGTACCAGGTAAACAGCAATCCATTGTCACCCGCTGGAATCAGTCATTCGCAGTGAACAACAAAATATCGACGGAAGGCACGGATTTCAAGGAGATCGTCCCTGGGAAGTGCGAAACGTTCGAGAGAGACCCCAGCGCCGGTCAAAGCCATCTCATGTACATTAGCGTGTTCTTCCACAATCCAAGTACGTCCGTATCCTTGTTAACCACTCTAACGAGGTTTAAGGGTCCCGCGATGAATATGTGACAGAGTTATGTCACGCATACCGTATTGACAGCAATCGCAGTGTCATCATTGGATCCGAAAAAGAGGTAGAAACATCTGGTCGAAGCATGGGATAAGAGAGGGTTTTCAGATCCTAACAGCAGCGAAGGGAAAACTGTGGGACGATGTGCATGGCCACAACCACTTTCCACTGTTCTCGCTCAAGAGGGACAGCCTTTGAGAGATGGTGGTCCTTCCTTTTTTGCTCCAGCTGCCCGATACAGGTGTTGAAGAAGATGAAAGACATGTGTACAGTGTGTGATTTTTTTTACGTCTTCTTTTACTTTATAAAAGTCATAAATCCTCCAGATTACGGACCACGATGCTACTTTTTACGGCCATACATACAGGTGGCATGGGGATAGATACAATACATAGAAACATGGACGGTTGTATTGAACACCTACGTATGGTCATCTTCGTCTTAACAACTTCTTCCCGCATCCAATTGAATGACTACCGATAGATATCTCTCCGTCGCTGTTCACCTTAACGTTCCAATTGTATAACCCAACACATCTGCGGAAAAACGTGTATGTAGGAAAGAAGCAGTGCGCCATGTTTCTAGGTCAGATTTGCGTTTTTTGACCCTTTGATAAACTCTCCGATGTTTTTTGATTGTTGGTTGAGGTGAGACTGTGAACGGTCACACCTTCAGTCACCGGAATGTTCATCCCACATCGTAAATTAGGAAGGTAAATGTGACTGTCAAATGGCTACCCTTCTTGCCGACAAAAACAAAGAGGAGGGAGCCAGCTGGCCAAGTTCATTGTGAGCCCAGCACATTAATCTGAAGATCAAGGAAAACGAACAACACCTGCTTTCGATCTATCGGAAAAGAACGCCTCAAGCAGCCAATCGGTGCCACAGTAGAAAGCGAATAGTTGCCACTTCTTCTAGGCAGCGGAAATGATGTAATTTTAAAAATAAATCAGACCTCGGTTGGAAAAACAGACCTCTTTAAATTCAAGCTCCACTATACCAAGTTTTTGAGGGTATCTTCTGCTATGGCAGTATAATCAAATGTGTACATTTATTAGAGCACCCCTCCACACATTTCCATTGTGTTTTTCGTAAATCCAAGCCGTCTTTTCTCAAAGTCGAAAGAGGTACAGTATTCCCTCAACAGTTGTATGCCAAAGTACCATTCAGGACCGAATCCATAGGTCCTGGAGTCTTCAAAGCTGACCACACATTTGTCGTTCGGCAAAGGCCACTTGACGTACACATATCTCGCAGGCTTAATCGCTAACACAGCGCCGTTAACGAACATTTCCAGATCCGGGAGCTGGTTGCTTCGGGAGCAGTCCATTGTGTAGGCGCCGTAGAGTCCATCCCAGGTGATGTTGTACTGTGCAACGAAAGCCGACAGGAACTGCTTCGGCATGCCGATGTACTCCTTTTGGGTGTCAATCACCGCTTGGCCCTCTGTGGATCGGACTAATCCCAGCTTTACTGCGCGCATTCCAAACTGCCAGTACTTGCTGGAAGTCACAGGAACGTAGATGGTCGAGTTGTTCTCGAAGCATGAGTCTGTGCTTCCGAAGTTCATGGTGCTAAAGCATTCGTCCAAGCCGATCTGGATGCTGAACGCCCGGTGGGTTCCTTGGCCGTTCTTGAGAAAGTCGATTGGCGACGTGGTCTGTCCCGAGAACTGCGAGGAAGAGGGCCAGCCAAGGCCCAGTTTTCCCATGAAGAGGGAGGGGGTAGAAGTTGTGACGAAGGTGATGTTTGGCTCCATATTGTCGGTCCACAGGTTCTGAAGTCAAAATGTTACGATTTGTCATCAAAATGTGGTGCAAATTCATGGAAATAAGTTTCGCAAATGGAGAAGATAGCATATATCTAACATCAATTTATGAAATCCCTAATTCACTTACATTTGGGCTTTAATTAAGCCCGTCCATTAAAACCTACTTGAATCGAATCAGAAGCTAAGACTCCTTCGTTTCTCTCAAACGTGTCCGAAGCCTGCGCATTGAAACACCCTCCAAAACGCTTCGCACTGGAGCACAGAGTCACTTCAAAGTCGCCGGCAGTGGTGTCAACGTAGAAAAGACCTTTCTGCTGTCTAGATCCAATTCTCGTCTCCACTGTGAGGAATACAAAGTCGTGGGGATTGTGGTGGTAATGCGTCCGTTGGAGTCTAAAGCGTCAATGATACCCTCAGCCAATGAGCTCATCCTACTGAGGACGATGGATGTTAAGCCTGTGCGTTCCTAGAACCGCTCTAGAAGTAAGGAATACCAAAGATAGAACAGTTTGAATAAGCATCTCCGCAACTAATGACTTCTTTGACTATGCGACCCATAAAAGTACCCTTTTATCATACGACGGAACTCATCGGTTCGTCACTGTGTTTACATACTATCTTGTGATTAGTTTACGGGTGACGATCAATCATTGCCACAGTCATCATAGTGACATCATGCCTAAGCCTTCTTGAGCTCAGTACTGCTGACACAATGAGCTTCCGGTTTGCATTAAGAATGGGCGCTTCGAAAGCAACAAAGCTAGAATTTCTGTAAAGCCTTCTAAGATTTTTAACATGCAAAACACCGATTACGATTTAGTTAACAATATACTTTACGTGCCGTAGGATCGGGTACCAGAAACCCAAACCCGAAAGCAAAAATTCTCCGAGTAACCGGAAAAACCCCGGAAACAAAAAACCTAAAAAAAATCCCAAGCTAAACCATAAAACGTACAAAAAAAGGTTAGGGTACCCGACCCGAATCCATCTCTGGTGAATCCAATCGTACTCATGCTCCAACCAACTTCAGTGGCTATTTCTTCCCAGTCTTGCTTTGAGCGTCAAGTGTTTTCGTGCTTACCGCTCGTGCCAGACACCGAGTTCAGCATAATGACTCGGCAAACTGATAAGGTGACGTTGTTTATCATGTCAGCAACTCGAACAAACCTGAGAAAAAGCAAACAACTGACGTATATCGCTGAACACAACTGTAGTCGTCGAACTCATCCTTAGATCAACTTCGACAGTCCTCACCGCAACTAAAAGCGAAAAACTGCAGATTGGGCGCACTATATTCCAAAATGCACCTGTTTCCTGGCAGGATCTTTACAAGGTTTATGCTAACTAAGCACATCGTTACACCTATATTACTATCAAGTTATGTCCCGTCAGCCCAATTCCACTTTGTTTGCTGTTTTCATCCGACGCGTGTCAACACTCTCAGCTGACATCTACCGATAACAGGGCCTTAATAAGGAAGAGACACCCGCAAGACTTCATTCGATCCATCCGCCATGCTCAGTTTAATCCTCCTCTTCTCCTTGCCCTACCTCTCCACGGCACTTTACCTCCTAGGGAACAGGGCAAAGCTCGACATCCTGCGCCCTTCCATGGAGTAGGTTCGACTGCAGAACTGCCTTATAGAAGAAGTTTTAGACAACGCCTGAGCAAAGGTCTTTACCACCACGACAAGAACGACTTTGTCTACGTCTCCTTCACGACGACGATTGGATCAAACCACCAACCTGGACAGTTTGTGCTGGACACCACAGCTGCAGATCTGGAAGTTAATCTATGCCCCTATTCGACATACAATCCCGGAGATGGTCAGTGCTTCGACCACTTCAAATCGACCACCTTCCAAAGGAGGACGGACCACACCGCTTCGGATACTGTCGCTGTACGTGGTGACGAATCTGATACCTTGAGAAAACATACTACTTGTAGGACGCCAATGAACACCCGATTCTAAACGTGACATTCGCTGTGAGCACTGTTCCCTCCCGGTTCATGGGAAACCTTGGCCTTGGATGGCCGGGAGCTTCAAAGTACCCCGGCGAGACGACATTCCCCATGAATTTCCTGAGGGGCCAATTCAAGAAGCTCTTCTCCATTGATATTAGCCTGACGGGCTGCGAGAGTATCATCGAGTACGGAGGCGCTGAACTGTGCAAGGAAGGGAGCGCCAGCACACTTTATGTCCCCAACACCTCTGGCCTCTATTGGCAGTTTGCTTTTGAAAGCGTCACTCTAGGAAAGGTCCAATCAGCGCAGAAGAACCATATGGTGATTGACACAAAGACGGAGTATATCGGCATGCCGAAGAAGATCCTCCTGGACTTCATCAAGGAGTACAACATCTCCTGGGACGGCCTATACGGCGCGTATACGGTAGACTGTTCGGCCAGCGAGACTCTTCCAAGTCTCAAATTCGTGGTCGAAGGAGGATCAGTGGAGATCAGCCCACTCCAGTATATCTACCTCCCTGAACGTCTTCCAAATGGAAAATGTGTGTTGAGCTTTGAGGACTCCAAAGCCTATGGATTCGGTCCGGAGTGGTATGTCGGCCTTCAAATCATGACGGACTACTGTGTGTCCTTCGACTATGAAAAGAAGCGCATCGGATTTACTCAGAATACCCTGTTTGTCCCTGGTTGTCATCACGGTTGACGCTGCTGTACGACTTATATATATAAAACTGTAAATAATAAATCGGTATACGTCTACAATTCGGTGTATTTGATCGATTTCACACTCTCAGAGACGTTCCATAGATCTTTATATGTATCCCTATTTCTAAAGGCACCCCAGGTCTAGCATAATCTTATTGGAATCACCTGAATTGAGCATTAAAAACGCGATATGTTTTCAAGCTCGTGTAGAATGAATAATGCTTTGTGGGACACGATAATTAGATCTACACAAGTTAATCACCAGACAAAGCATGTTTTTTAGTGCGACATAATTGTTCCGCCGACTCAATCGAACGACTAGCGACATTGGACCGCCGAAGGTGAAGCGTGATCCCAAGCTGTCTACTAGACTATTCCTGCAAATGGGCTTCGACGTTCTTAGAACTGATATAGTGTATAATGAATTAAGAAAAAAATTTTTTTATATAGGCTACTACCGGGTGGAAACGACACTGTGGGAGATGGAAAGGTAGCCGTCGGGGGTATAGCTCAGTGGTAGAGCGCTCGCTTCGCATGTGAGAAGTCCGGGGTTCAAACCCCCGTACCTCCAGATACTTTTTGTCTTTTATTCAAGGAGATCGGTTTTAGGCTAATTCTCAGAGGTGTCAGGATTTTCCAGAAAATGATGTGATAACATGGGACTCGGATTGGACGCTGCGGAGTAAGTAAATATTAGTTAAACGCTCCTTCAAGTGCGTAAAAACGTTGGTCAAGTTGGCGCTTTATTTGCATAGGGCGGAGTTCATCCAGAGCTTTGCAGAGTTCTAATTAACGATAACCTCTTTCAATAATAGAATACATGCATGTGTATTAAAAAAATACATTTGTTTAATACCGTTGTCCAACACCAGCAATCATTGCGCCTTAGCTATAACTTGATGTGTTTTACGACTCGGCAGATATTTGTCTTCACACGATTCCAGTCCGGAAAGACAAATACATACCAGTGTCAGAAGGTTAAGTTTACTTTTCGGCAAAGCTGCGATCTCACCTTGGTCTCTTTGGCTGCTCAAGTGTGAGCTTTTCGGACAAAAAAGAGCGTATTTTTTGAGGCATCCAGCTAACTAAGGAGGTATAAGGAATAGCGCGCTATAAAAACGGTATACGAGAATCACTGATTACATGAACCGCATAAAATACCAAAAATTAGTCAAGTACAAGGCGGCAAGTAAAATAATAAATGTTAAATGCTTTGTTAAGAAGGAAAAAAAAATGACCGTGACTCAGGATTCCCTCACCTCTCCCTCCCATTCGTTATTTACCCAAACAACGTACAAAAGCCGATCAGCAACTTCGCCGACCTCAGATCAGCCATGTGCCGTACTGCCATCCTCATCTGTTTAGTCGCCGTCGTCCTCTCGATCGGAGTCTCCAACGCCGAACAGACCAAATCGGTCGCCAAGAGACAGACCTACTACTGGTACTACTACATCTGTGGCACCTACCCCTATCAGTGGACCTCTTATTACCGTATGTGTATCAGTTATATCACTCTTCTATTGGCCCTTTTCCAGCATGCAACTACTATCACCCTCAGCCCCAGCCCCAACCCAGCTACTGTAGCAACGGAGGAACTTCTCTTGGTCGAAGCTGTTACAACAGCTACCAGTGCAACAATTACCGATCTGGAGCCGTATGCATTAACGGCCGATGTTGCACTGGAAGTTACTATTCGACTACACGTTCTCCAGGTAGCACTAAAACTGATAAAAGTCCCAGCGACACTGCACTGCTTCCAGCCCCCCTCTGCGGAGGTCGGGAAACCAACAACGGCTACTGTGTGAACGGAATGTGCGGCGGATCATTCGTGTGCACTTCCCAGAATGTTTGCTGTCGATGCTCGTCCGGAGTCAGCGCGGGTAGGTTCCTGGCCGTATCCCAATGTGTTGAAAAGGTCGTTCAGGACCGTGTGTCAACAACCAGTGCCCTCAAGGACTCACCTGCAACAGCGCCGGCCACTGCTGTACGATCACCGTCGGCTAGGCGACATCCCGATTGATCATGCCCTTATATTGGATATCAGACTTTTAACGAAATAAACTAAACTACACTGTACGATCAAGTTGGTCATAAAATGCCCTTAAAGATTACATGTAACCGTGTTGCGGCGTACTGTGGGGGTATAGCTCAGTGGTAGAGCGCTCGCTTCGCATGTGAGAAGTCCGGGGTTCAAACCCCCGTACCTCCAAACTTTTACAACAGATTCCTGTAATGTGAACGATAATACGGATCTTTGTTTTGCATGTGCATATCACAAACATTTTGTTTTTTTGTAAGGAGATAGTGGGAATGAAATGCCCAAGTGCATCTGTTACAGCACAATGCTCCTTCACTCAAAATAGCCTACCTAAAAGGTAAAAAATAATTTGCCAGTAACACCTTAATTGCGTACAATTATTCCATTGTTCGCCCGCCAAAAGGGAGTGGGAGAATTGTTCGTCATTAACCACATTTGCTCCCACGCAAAATGTCGAGGATTATTAAGCAAAACGTTGTGTATTTTGGTGTCCACAATTACTGATCGTTTCCGGTCCCTCCAACGTTCCCATCTGTACATGCTCCGAACATAGTATTAATAGGTCCACGCAAGCCATTCATGTTCCATTGTCATCCCCGAAAAACGATCATAAAAGTAACAAAGAGAAAAACACCCGAAACACAATTTTTATTCAGTTTTCATTCACTTCATTTGCCTAAACAAGCTCTGCTGGAAAAACTAAAACTCTTGGAGGTACGGGGGTTTGAACCCCGGACTTCTCACATGCGAAGCGAGCGCTCTACCACTGAGCTATACCCCCACAGTACGCCGCAACACGGTTACATGTGATCTTTAAGGGCGTTTTATGACCAACTTGATCGTACAGTGTAGTTTAGTTTATTTCGTTAAAAGTCTGATATCCAATATAAGGGCATGATCAATCGGGATGTCGCCTAGCCGACGGTGATCGTGCAGCAGTGGCCGGCGCTGTTGCAGGTGAGTCCTTGAGGGCACTGGTTGTTGACACACGGTCCTGAACGACCCCCTCAACACATTGGGACACGGCCAAGAACCTACCCGCGCTGACTCCGGACGAGCATCGACAGCAAACATTCTGGGAAGTGCACACGAATGATCCGCCGCACATTCCGTTCACACAGTAGCCGTTGTTGGTTTCCCGACCTCCGCACAGGGGGGCTGGAAAGGGTTGTGGTCCTAGGGAGATTTGTGGAGCTTTACCTGGTGGAAGTGTCGTGGGAGGTGCGGTAGTCGGATAGTAGCTTCCTCCAGTGCAGCATTGGCCGTTAATACACTCGGTTCCATACTGATAATTGCTGCACTCATAGCTATTGTAGCAGCTTCGGCCAATGGAGGTTCCTCCGTTGTTACAGTAGGTAGGTTGTGGCTGGGGCTGAGGATTGTAGTAATTGCATGCTGGAAATGGATCCATGCAAAAAGTGATCTAACCGATACACTTACGATAGTAAGAGGTCCACTGATAGGGGTAGGTGCCACAGATGTAGTAGTACCAGTAGTAGGTCTGTCTCTTGGCGACCGATTTGGTCTCCTCTGCGCTAGAGAGGGAGAGGGAGAGGACGACCAAGCAGAGGAGGATGGCAGTGCGGCACATGACTGATCTGAGGTCGGCGAGGTTGGCCGCCGGCTTTTGTACATTGCTTGAGTAAATAACGGATGGGAGGGAGAGGTGAGGGAAGCGTGAGTCACGGTCGAGTTTCGCCAGTTTTTATCGCTTTTATGAGACTTTCGAGAGCTCATGGGAACGGAACATGAATGGGTTACGCAAATATGTGTATTGGTATTGCGGAATGCTTCATGGAGAGTACATTGAGGGAACAGGAAACCATAATTGATGTGCAAAAAGTGTTCATCTTTGCTCGGATAACAGATACATGTAGCATTGTTTAACATCCTCTATTTGTCGCCAGAAGCAGATAGACAAGGCGTTGAGATAAGGCGGTCTGATCATAAGCACACCCCCGTCTTCTCCGCTCACTGAAGCCAAGTTTTTGTTTATTATGATATCAGAAGAACACCTTTGGAGTCCTACAATCATCAAATATAAAATAAATAATTTACTCAAAGCAGATTACACACCACAGAAAGAGACTAATATTAGATAAGGAAGCTTAGTTCTCGGTGAAGGCCATAAGTTTCTTGCTGTAGTCGAACGCCACACAGTAGTCCGTCAGGATCTGTGTTCCGAAGTACCACTCAGGACCGAAGCCGTAAGCCCCAGAGTCCTCGAAGCTCACCACACACTTTCCGTTGCTCAGCGGCTCCTTGAAGTAGACATACTGCTGCGCACGGATGGACAGATGGCGCTCGGCGACCTTGAAGCGAAGGTCGGGCAGGTTGGCGGCTTTGTGGCACTCCAGGGTGTACGCCTCGTAGAGTCCGTCCCAGGTGATGTTGAACTCCTTGGTGAACTCGTTCAGGAACTTCTTGGGCATGCCGATGTACTCAGTCCTGGTATCAATCACCGCCTGGCTCCTCAGCCTCGACTCAACGTGTCCCAGCCTCACTCCGTCGATGGCGATCTGCCAGTACTTGTTGGAAGTGCTGTTGAGGTAGCTAGTGTAGTATTGGTTTTCGTTGCAGCTACTGCCTCCCGTCGAGATTTCTCCTATGCTTCCGTCGGGGTTGATGGAGATCGAGATGATCGGACTCGGGGCTCCTTGGAACCAGACGTTTGCACCAGGAGTCTCTCCGGCTCCGACGGCACTCGCCATGCCCATTCCGAGGTTTCCAGCCCAGAAGTCTTGCTTGACGGTGTAGGAGAAGGTGACGTCGGGAACAGCCCTTTGCGCGGCGCTCTAAAGTAAGACAGGATTGGCTAAGTATGGGATAATCGGATATGAAATGAAGGGAAATTCCTTTTTGTCATTCGCAAGCAAGAGGAAAAGCGCCCAAACGCTTACCAGGAACGTGTCAGTGGCCAGCTTATCGGAAACCTTCTTGAAAGTGCTGGACTGATAGGTGTTGAAGCATGTTCCCTGCTTCGGGTCAGGGTTCGCGCTAGGGCAGATGTTCAGCTGGATGTCAGAGGCGACGGTGTCGAGCACGAGCTCAGCATTCTGGCCAGGAGTTCCAATTCCAGTGAAGGCGGTGACGAAGAAGTAGTCTCCCTTGGCGTGCTTGTAGGGCGACTTGTGCGACGAGCGCTCTCTAAAATCGGCTTTTAATCTCTGTCGCGATGCGGCGGACCTACGCGTAGGAAGTGCGATGAACCTTGAGGGGAATCACCAGGGATAGAACGCCAGTGGCGAGGGCGAGGAGAGAGCACAGGAGAAGGAGCTTCATGCCTACTTCGGTGAAGAACTGAGGTTGAGGTGAGGCTTATATGCACGCGTTATCAGCAAAGGTCAGCTGACAGCGGAGAGGAACTACGTCGGAGGACGCTACTCTGGCTCTAAACGTTGGCGTCTTATCAGAGTGCACCAACCTGGAAGTGTTCTTCTAGGAGTTGCTGGCAGCAAACCTGGACTGTAATCCAGCAACAATATCGCTTTTTTGTGCTTCTCTCGTTGGCGAAGTGGATTCAGAAGTGTCATTTTAAACTACGATGATCAGCGGTAATGTTTTTCATTGCAAGGGTGTGTCTTAAGGCATCAGAGTGATCTTTCCACTGAAGTTGGTCAGTTGACCAATCGAGTGGTAAACGGGCTGCAAATCGCACGGATCTTATCAGTGTTCCAAGCGGAAATGGCGCTAAAGAACTTTTTATTGCAAGGCGCTGTTATTGACAACCTGCAAAAACAACCCGCAAAAACTCCAAAGATGACTAATTGCTCTTCAAAAGAATAGAATTACCGATATGTAGCATTGCTCTTTATACTTTTTTTCTTTTTTGTCCAATGAAAAGGGAGAGAATCGTGTGCCTCAGTGCGGTATCCGTGGGTGGCCAAAGCTTCCGATTTCAGTGTCCATTCATCATTTTCCCCGCAAGCACTTTAGGCGATTCATCCTAAACCCCCCAAAAACATACTATCTGTTCACGGTCCATGTATATATGCGAAACATCGACCGCTAGATAACGTGCAGCGATGTCCGAGTGGTTAAGGAGTTGGACTTGAAATCCAATGGGCATTGCCCGCGTAGGTTCGAACCCTGCTCGCTGCGAACTTTTTTTAATGTTGTAATTTTTCATTTTGCGAGAAGATTTTACTATTTTTACAATTTGTAAGGTCATAAACTACGTCAACTGGTAAAAAATGGATTAATGTTTGAGATAATTTTCCAAAACTTAAATTTGTGATCTCAACTCTTGTTTTACTGTTTTGAAGAGCTATATAAGCAAGATGTTGATAGGAGTCAAAGATTCCGGCTCCATTTATTCTCAGTAGACGCTCATTTACAGTACCTCAATTATAAACAAAAGATGTACGACTGTATCTTTTAAATTCTTCGATGATCAACCAATACCCCACAAGAGTCTCCTCAGGAGACTCTCCTGGATTGTCTTCAACGTGTGAACAAGCGTACAATGTTCTGTTTTTTGTTTTTGAAGAGATGCTTATGTGACTGACGTATCAGGTACGTGTTTCAGCAATCACATGTAGGCGCGGTGTGCTCCAAGGTTGTATACAAATGAGCCATTCTGGAAGAATGTGCAGCGATGTCCGAGTGGTTAAGGAGTTGGACTTGAAATCCAATGGGCATTGCCCGCGTAGGTTCGAACCCTGCTCGCTGCGAACATTTTTGAATATTGCCATTCTTGAATTCCTGAACATTTGTTTTTCCTTTTATTACATTACCCATATTTTATAACGAAATGCTACTTGATAAAAAAAGATAGGAAGAAAAAATACCACGGAAAAAAATATCTGGAGGTACGGGGGTTTGAACCCCGGACTTCTCACATGCGAAGCGAGCGCTCTACCACTGAGCTATACCCCCACGGCAAATTTTGCCGTCTCGGATCAGCTATCTACCAGTAGACTTTTGACCGGCACATATGCACATTGACCTACACGGGATATCAAATAAAGGCAGCTTAAAGAGCAAAATGCTACGCATCCTGTCCTTTAAGTACTCGCTATTCACAACGGTTCCTGTTGTGTACACTATATACGTGCACGGTGACTGATAAGTACAAATGTAGTCCGACACCACAAAAATACATTTTGAAAGTGCTTGAATAAAACATCAAAGGATCGCTTTCATAGAAAATGTCACGCGGACCGTGTGAGACCAATGGGTGACCACGTGAAAGTAATCAGGAAAGCAAAGCAAGTAGAATTGTCGGAATTTTCTTGTGCAATTAGGTTCCGAGCATTCTCACGCAGGAGCACATTGCGTGTTCCTAGACAATATTCCACATGTTTGTTCCTTGTGTGAATGTCAGTGACCGAGGAACCACGGAATCTGACTGGTCTGTTATGCCTTTATTCCGTGGGAATCCGCGGAGACAAGGAAGGAAATGAAGGAGGTGAAGAGAAGATGATGATTTAAGTACGTGCTGCCAAGGTTAGTTAAGGAGATGAGCGACAGAATCTAAAGGTTCTTCGTCGCGTTGCCTTCGACAATAAAATAACGCACGAAGGGCTTGGTGAGTTGATTAAAAAATATCGGGCTGAGCCGGGGATTGATCCCGGGACCTCTCGCACCCTAAGCGAGAATCATACCACTAGACCACTCAGCCACGATCAGCGCACCTTTCCAATAAATTGATACCATTTGTTTGGTCATTAAGATTTTAACCTCCTCCTGTCGAACAAGTTAAAGCAGGTGTATTGTACTGTTTTTCGGAACACATCTCTTGAAACCGTAGCTTTCCTCTTTCTTCTACTCAGTATGCTCTACTCTGAATGCCGTCATACCTTCTTATACGTCACAATCAACTTCCGTGCACTTTCACCGACTCTGGGTGGTTGACTATGGCACTATATTCTTCACAACACCTGCGTTATTAATTCCGTCATGTGAACTCGTGGCACTTCACCTCTGTCTGCTGCGCCACTGTCTTTCTCCGTAGTCTTTAGCTGGATAAAACTCTTTCTAGTTGGTACCACAACATCGTAAACTTCTCGGCTTTGTCCAGTAAATTAAATGTCCAGCTCTCAAATCAATTCTCAAACTCTACCCACATGAACGATGAAGTAAACATGTATGTATAAAGATGGAAGCTTTGATGAGAATAATAAGAACGCCGCTTTACGCTTCGACTCTATTTGGGGTCCGTCTTTCATCTCCAGTGAAGCTCATCGAATCATGACGCACTCACCATTGTTCTTCGTGAAGTCCATTGGATGAGCAAGCGGCTCTTCTTCAAAAGCCTCTTCCGTCAACTTCCTGCATAGGACGCCTGAGGGAACAAACACCATGTTGAATCCACGGAACACCCGTGAGAAACGAGTAATGCGCACGAAGCCTGTAGATCGGCCGGAGAAACATAAAAACCGTAAAAACATAAAAGCATACATAAAAATCATAGGAAAATAAAGAGCCAAGTCCAAAAGCAACTCGGGGGCACATATTAGGAACTGTAAATAGCATAAAAAGTCAGTTAGGCAACGAAAAACTCACCCACATAACGCTTCTTAAAACCTCCACAGCTGTCCAAATTTCTCAGATTCTCCTTATCCAGGATGGTCTCTGGACAGAAGATCCCATCAGAGCAACCAACGTGATGTGTCCAGTTAGGCCCCTCTCTTGAGATTATGCAAAACATGTATTAATTACCGAACACGAGTACACCCCGTGAGTTACCTTGGCGACGAGGACCGACTTCGGCCGCTCGGGGGAATGGGTGGCCGCGCCTTAGGAGCTCAGTACCCAGTCTTGGACGCGGTTGTTTTTCAATTCGCGTAGCCGCTGGCTGCGCGTCATATGTTGCGCGACGGCGGTGTACCGGTTCGACTCGGGGCTCTTTGCCCGTCTATCCGCATATGCTCTTCACGTAGGCCGCGTGTCCTTCTGGAACACTGGCAGGGATTTATGGTGCGGCTGTTTGATCTGTGATCCACGAGTCGTTTGCTCGTGGCGTCAGAGACTCGATTCCTTTCCTAGCGAACCCCCACTCATGTTAATTTCTCCCCGCATGGGTGTGATTTTCTTGTTGTTTGATAGAACCAAAGTTTGAACCCAACAGTGCTTAGACGTCAATTAAGAAATACCTTACAATTCCATGAAAACAATTTATGGCCATTTTCGTACTTTCATAGATCCATATATATGCTTTTCCCTCGGGTGAACGACCATCTGTCGCACGCCAGCTCGTTTCTTGGTACGTGGACGTAGAAGGGCATATTCTAGCGAGTCATACCTTTAGAAATGTGGATGGCCACTACAAAAAAGCTGTGTTCGCGAAGCCTATGGAAATATGTTTTGTAGTTACCACCGTTCCACGCCTTACAATCGTTGTCATTCCTCTGAGAACAAAGTTGTGTTCTAACGAGATTCTTAAAAAGACAGTAAGGGCAACGTAGAACATATCGTTCCCGGAGGAAAACTGTCTACGTCAATTAATGTCCAGAAGAAGGCGCTGAATCAGCGACGCTGATGTACTTCGTTATGGTATTTTCCCGTTCCCCGCCATCCTAGGGGGAGCGAACTGTATCAGTTGCCAAGGTTTTCTAGTAGATGCATCAGCGCATATCATTTACGCATATATGTTAGAAAACCTGATGAACTCTGCTTTATTTGAATGAGCCTTTCTGAAAGCACCTAAAGCACCCCAGCTGTTGATTATTTCCCCACATTCTTCTTCAGAGAGGTCATCTAGATCTGGCCCATCCTCCTCACATTTATGCATGCCCATATCGGCCCATCAAAAACGCCTGAAGAATGGCAGTAGGCAGATCACTTTAACCCCTACTCCTTCTTTCGAGGCAACAGGCAGCTTTTTCCTCCGAAAACCAAGACGGTCGATGCACTCGCAGCAGTACTAAATACAAACCGTTCTCATGCGCTTTCATAAAAATTTTTTAGCACAGAAAGAAAACATTGAGCGGCGGACGTCACGCGAGTTCTTGGGAAATCCGCAGGTTTTCGCAGATAGCAAGAAGCGTGCATGGTTCTCACAAGACTAATGATTAATCGCGACAGGTGCTCGTTGAACCCCGCCGGCGTTCCCATTTGGCGTGCAAGAACTGTGCTTGCACTATATGATTTAACTTCTCTCGCGAGGCTATTCTAGGAACGCATTTACTTCTTGGAAGTAAAAAGTGATCTTTACACCCAGATGCATAAGACCTTAGGAGTTTAAAGATGACCGATTTTAAAAGTTGTACTTTTGGCTAACGAGGTTTGCAAGCGCTGATTTATTAGTACATGAGCGGCTTTTGGATTGTTGGGTAGGCGGACTGTGAGTTCAGAATTCAGATCATAAACAGTTGATGCACATCTACGCGTTGACTCCTGACAGTCGATAAGGCAGAACTAAAATTTTTTTTTTTTTTTTTTCAAAAGTTTTCACCTTTTCTGACGATCTTGGGCGCAATTGACGTAGAACGATCTGCTGAGCAATTTGGTACTAAGCGAGCTTAGAACCGACAAAAAGACACCGAGAATTTTGAAGTTATTTCCGGTTCCACGAGGCACTGCCGAATTTTCCTGTCGATACCAGAGAAAAGCAATGCTAAATTGGCATCCGACTATACCAAACGTTAGAATGATTTGCAGTGGACGGAAGCGGTTCATTTTGTAGCTTATGTCGATGTTCAGATTCTGAAGCTAAGACCATCCAAGCCGTTCCAGGTTTAGTTTTAAGATATGGGCTCTAAAGATCGATTTAAGAATATTTGGCGCTTGTGCTTTTGTATCCACGATCCCCCAAAAAATTGTGCCGTAGCGGCCACACAGTACATACACAAGACGTAAGGCAGTGATTCACGGAATATACGAGGAATTTTGTATAAAACATTCAATCCATGAAGGTCATTTTGCTTTTTCAAGTGACCTCGTCACAATATCACTGTCAGATAATCGTTCTGTTTATAGACTAATTAGTCTGATTTGGCTATTTACGCTTTTAAAGTTTGTTGGAATTTCACAAATCGTTTGTTGCGCATCATAGGTCGCTTTTTGTTCACGTGAAAAGATCTGAAAGCATCAATGTAACTTCAATTTGTGTTTTTGTGCTTTGATGCTTTTCTAAGAAAAGCAAAAAACATCGGGCTGAGCCGGGGATTGATCCCGGGACCTCTCGCACCCTAAGCGAGAATCATACCACTAGACCACTCAGCCGTGATCCCAGATAAAACCGGTCAAAAGATCTTCCAAGATGGTCGATGGGTAGATCTCTCTTGCGCGCGACCCAAATTCAGAAACGTTCGACGCATCCCTTGCCTAAAAGGAAGCAAGTCGTGGCTGAGTGGTCTAGTGGTATGATTCTCGCTTAGGGTGCGAGAGGTCCCGGGATCAATCCCC
>JADLIF010000957.1:0-19237 GCA_016648015.1 Steinernema khuongi | reverse complement strand
AGCGGAAAATTGGTTATTTCGGCGCGAATTTTGGATTTAAGTCGAAATTTTTTGGATTTTTTTTCGGGTTCGGGTTTCGGGTTTCGATTGAATTTTCGGGTTCGGGTACAGTTTTGGATTTTCGGGTTCGGGTTCGGGTTCGGGTACCCGAAACATTCGGGTTCGGGTTCGAGTTCGGGTTCGGGTACCCGAAACATTCGGGTTCGGGTTCGAGTTCGGGTTCGGGTACCCGAAGCTTTCGGGTTCGGGTACCCGAAGCTTTCGGGTTCGGGTACGGGTTCGGGTACCCGAAAAAATTTTCGGGTATACATCTCTGTACACAGTGTACACAAAACATCGGAATAAAGTAACTGTAGCAACACGAAGCAACATACCCAAATATGAAAAAAATCCCTTTTTGGCAGGTCAACCCAACACCGCATTTTTTTCAATTGACTTGTTTGAAACTCTATACTGCACCCTGAGAAAGTCACGTGTCTACATATAGGTCAAAAAAGAGAAAATTCAAAATAGAAAAGACCATATCGACAATGAGCCTTAGTAAAATACGTTGGGCCTTTGTTAATTCCAATAGACCCGTTTTAATTCCGTTGGGCCTGTCTTAATTCCAATGGGCCCTTGTTAATTCAATTGGGCCCGTATTTTTTCAATGGGTCCTAATGAATTTGAATGGGTCCTTATTTTGGTAATAAAGCCCGAAAAAACCTGTTCAAAAAGTGGCAATAGACGCATAAACGAGTAGAAACCTTATGCCCTTTGGGAGTAGCAACCACAGGCTACTTAAGCGCCTTATCAGTTTTTCTGCAGTCACAAAATATACAGGATTTTCTGTTCTTTCTAATGATATGCATTAGATGTACAAGCCTTCCATGAAAATTTATAATTGTGATACAATATTTATTGGCTACCCTGTATACCGGACTGCTGTTACCAATCTGCTGGTAATAGCGCACCAAGCAATTTATGTCTATTAATGAAACAAGAAACAGTAAGAATAGATGATATCCAAATCATAAGACATTCTATATGAACCAACATAATATCAGAACGTACAGCAGATAAACATTCTAACTTGCGGTTATCCACTGTAGGATTACCCATAGCGTACCTCGCAACAAACCCTTAATTTTGTCGATTGTTCTTCTCTGCAACTTTTGTGTTTCAGTGCGCAGATGGAGGCTAAAGGTTAAGGGGAAAAGGAGACGGCGTCCCGCTGGCAAGCGGCCACCTGTCCGCACGCATGGCTTGCCCAGTATGAGTTTACCGTTGCGAACACACTTCATTCAAGTGTGTTAATCTGACCACTTCAGAGTTATTTTGTGCTTTCGCAGATTACCGGAAGAAGACAAACAGATTACCATTGTGCGCTGCAGGAAATGCAACAAACTACAAGGAAAATTAACTAACTTATTGTCTAAACTATAAACTATTTTAGGTCTCAACGTTATACCAATTGAAGTTATTTCAATACGTTGAATCATAAAAAAGGTAATAATAATTTCTTCGGGCTACCGTAAAGCATGGCAAATATCTTTTTTATACAGTACTTTTTTGCACCAAATACACTCAGCGTGAATCCAATTGCTTGACGATTAATCCCAACGATAACAATAATCCTCTGTTGTCACAACGTTCGTCAAACTCCGTCAGCTGTCCCAACGTCGCCGTGTTCATATGCAAATCTGCGACCCCCCACTTGCACGTTAACTCTCCGTGATTCATCGCACAATCAAGTGTGCGTGTGACCTTTTCGCATCTTCGCAGTTTTCAGAGACGTCGCAATTCCTTTTTCATGCTGTTTTAGAATGAGATTCAGTTTAACTGAACTACACATTAACACTAATTGGAACTGGCAAAATGTTGATTTATGAAAGTGAAAAAACCCTTGCCTTAGAATTCATCTGCAATACAACTAAAGCTCCAGAACACTAGTTGTTTATGTGGAGTCTTCATGGATAATCATGGAGTCTTGCAAATTCCAAAACTTTAAAAAAGTATTCTTGAATGAAATAACTTTTTAGGAATTAAGGATTAATGTAGATTCTGATTACGTTGAAATATTTATATCCTGACTTCCAAACCTTAACGTCGGTTGCAAAATCGACGTAATACAATATCTTGATGAGGCCACAGGCTGCTTAAATAAGAGTAAGCACAAAGTTCGCCTGCGCTTAGTTCTGTTTTAAACATGTAAATTCGGTCACCTGTCCTTTTCAAATCCTTCTCTTCAAACCGGGACCCAAACAGATTTAAGGAAGTCAATACACTTTCTCGATGGAGATAATCCGCGCTGCAATCTATTCACCCACAGCAGGATACAATAACATGAGTAGTTCATGCTCGCACCTCGTTGCGCAACTTCTCTCTCCCATTTAAGGATTACATAAGACTCGCCTTTACCAGTGACATATGCAAATTATTCGCTATGCGCTGGTGACCCTATAGAGGTGTACGGTAAATTGGCGGAGCATTGGAGTGTGTCGGCTGCCGCCAAAGAGTGTGGTCATTACCGCACCGGTGGCCGTTTGGCAATTAAAAGGCGTGAATTGGTTTTGTCGAAATTCTCAATTTATTGCATGGCCTTGGTGCAAAGGAGAATTTGTGACGATTAGCGGCTTACGTTAGAGAGAGGAGCGAGCAAAGCGCTAATGGACCGAATGGCAACATTTGGTCCTCCAGAGGATAAAAAGATTTACTTCAATGGTGGGAAATGGTTCAATGAGTTCCTAACTGTGATACAGTAATCCATTAGCATTATCTACAAAAATGATTGGCATTTGTTAAAAATACCTTTAGTACAAGAAAGTTCAAGGTTTGTTTCGAAACTATTAGTTCATGTACGTACGTCGTGTAGAGCTCCATGTACGCTCGTTAAACAAAAGATGTATCTCCCATACACCTCGTTTTTACTTGAAGAATAGAAAATTTGAGAGAGGGATTTATATGAATTACATTATCTGAAGTAAGAAAATTACGTAAAGCAATAGCATATACATTCACATCTACATATATATGTTTAACATGACCGCCACATATTCGATATAAAAATTTGAGACAGAAATGAGCCGCAACTACGCTGAATAGTGATGGCATGATCTGAAACGTAAGAAAGAGAATGTCTCTAATATCAGTTTTAACGTTAATCCAGAGCTTCGCGCCTTGTTGGACTATAATTACCGACCTCCGATGACCTTTAGCGGCACCTTGCATTGCGCCAATAGCAGCTCGATCCGCTTTCTGACGACATATGCGAGGAGCTAAGGCGCTAACTAGCGTAGCTCGAATTTCAAAATAGATGCGTCCGCCCGACGAACTCGCAACACTACCAATTAGATGCAACGAGTTGAGTGTAGCGCGCGACATAAACAATGGTCGTTAGGGGGTACGGTAACGACGATACGTCACAGCAATGTGGACAGGTTTACTACAAGCACATATTTATTTTAATTCTTATTTTGAGGTGAGGGCTGAAGGAGTGATTGATGTGTCGCTTGGGACAAGTGGATACATGATATGCAGAAGCAAACACCGCCGCACACGGCTTTAACGCAAGTAGAAGAAGAAATGAGTGGTGGGAGCATTTGTGTTGGCTGATGCGGTGTATGAAGAAGTATGGGACCAAATGAAAGAGGCATGGAGACACCAGATAGCGGAGGAGTCGTTTGAGGGGGTGATGGAGCTGAAGCAGGCGTCGGCGAGGAAGAGTTTGTTGCTGCCGAATGGAGCTTTGTTGGTTGCTTTGGTGGATTTGCGCTTTGAAGTTCCGCAAGTTGTCGGCGTAGCTCAGAATTTTCGTTAGTAATATGACGGATCCTGAAGCATATCAAACATATTGGTAACACAAACTTTTTCATATCTAATAGGAAACACACAAACTTCTTCCTTATTGTTATCAACAAGCTAATGAGAATATGTTTGTACACTAATCTGAAAGAGAGGAGAGGGAGGTATGGTGTCAGCATGAATTAATGAAATTTCTAGCTTGTGGATCACCAAATTATATATATTGCTAATTCAGTAAGGAATTTGCCCGTAGCACGAAGGTATGTTTTTTTTTTCAATGTATTACTTTGCTAATGGAAAAACGTACCAGTTGCTGGCAAGTAATAAAGTGTTGATTTTGGTCATTTTCCTTGCGGTTGAATTTTGAGAATACGGTAGCACTCGTCTCAGTTCATCCAAGGCATCATTCAAGTCATGCATGCGCCGTCGCTCGCGCGAATTAACACCTCGGCGATGAAGATCGTGTTCCTAAATATAAGCGCGTTACAGTAAAAAGAGGCCTGCTGGTTATGATAGAAATGTATCCCGGTATTTGCTTATAGGAAGTGAATTAGAGTGATAAGTAAAAAATAGAAATGCAAATAAAGCTAAACGGATTACCTCCTTATCGAGTTGTTTCGCCCGCTGCTTTCTCTCTTCCTCACATCTTTTTCTTCTGACATATGGCTCAAAGTCTTCCTCGTCTGGCAGGAATGTAGCCTACAAGCAGACATCTTTCGTTCAAAATTAAAAAACGAATTTATCTGCGACAATTATGAAGATAATGAAAGTAGCAACAATTATACGTTTGGTTCGAGATCTGGATGAGATCATGTGAAGTAACGTACCGATCTAGTGGCAGAATCATCAGAAGATTCACAGGTCATTGTTTCGTCCATCAGGTGGCGAGTATGAGAGATACAGGAAGCGACAAATCGAGAGCCGCACGACGTCTTGACCGCCGCCTGTTGAGAGATGGGCGGAGCCGACGAGGATTGGCTATGGACGCAAAAGACCTCCTCCAGCTACAATACCCGCCTTGAACGGGATAGACCGCTAATAGATATTCAGTTTAACGGTTCCAGAAATTCAACTCTGAATATTGCAAGGCGTATGTGACTACGGACAGGGATGTGAGGGTTTTTTTTTTAAATTCCAGGATCGAGGTCCGGGAACCGGCATTCGGTCTTAAAATTCCGAAACCGGGATTCTTTTTTCAAATCCGGGAAGCGGGAACGTAAAAGGGACAACCAAAATCACCGGGACCCGGCATTCGGGAAATTCTGGCATCGTGTGTGGTTAGCGTTCCAAAATTTCGAGGAACGCCTTATTTCGAAGATCGTCGCCATATCAGTACAGGGTGGGCAAAAATGTGTTCAATTCTGATACACAGAAAAATTCGACGGATTCGCGTAGTAATTGATGTATACTTATTAACAATAACATGTCGAATAGGACGATAGAACGAAATAGCCACTTGACGTACAAGTGACTTTTTCGACAAACATTCCATACTTTTGAGAAATTGAAGGATGATTTTGATATAATATATATTAGACGTAAATAAAGAGAATGTTCCCAACTGTGCCTTAAAAATAGCGATTGGTTTGGTTTTTGGGGTGATTTGCAATTTGTGGGGATCATATTAGTCAACGCTAGGCTAGAACAACGAAATCCCCGTTTCACTGACGTTATTTTTTGTGCAACGTTCGTTTATCAACAGGACAATGCGCAGCTGCAATCCCCTACTCCGATATCGATTGAAAATCGTATTTATTTATCCATCACAAATGTGTACCAGCGCAATAATATTTTATATCTACAACAGTACCAGCATTTCAATGACCAATATGTTTGTTTATTGCCAATGTAATGCATATCCACTTACAGCTGCAAAAAACTCGATGTTCCTTCGTATGACGGCAGGTTTAAGCCGTATTTGTTGGCCATGTTTGGTGGTATAAATCGACCTCCAAGAAAATGAGCTTTTCCTCGAAAATACTTCGCACAAAGCTTCGGCGCAGTCAGCGAAATAAGAGCATCTGGACGAAGAGCGCTTCCCTCAGTAGGAGGTCCCCCATCTACATCCCATCCTAAACACGGTTTCACATGTTTCTTTCTGGAGGCTTCAAAGAGTAACCAGATGGTATGTCGATGGAGAAAATAGGAACGGTCGTTTGCGAAAGCGTCGCAATAATCGCGTCAAATGGCGGTCGAGTTGGAGGACGGAAGCTGAAACCAAAGAGGGCGTCCACAATACCAATGAACTGTGAGAGATTTGACGGCAAGTGTTCCATAATAATTATTCCCATGCCATTACATTGTACGACCAAGCGTTCCATGAGTTCCGATTTTGAATGTTTGGGGTACAACACAACGGGATCATAACCCTGAAAAAAGTACATATTTATATGAAAATACAAGGTAGTTCACTGAAAGTGTATATATGTATATAAATATAATACCAGATTCGCCTACATTTAATTAAACCCCGGTCAATCCCATAAAGGCGACATTGTCAACCAGCGCGAGAAAAAACACTGTCAAGGGTGAGCTATGTATAGTATATGTTGTTCAATTTTAATGTGGGATAACATAAAACTGAAACTAAAGATATAAAATAAACTCACAAACAACTTTAAATGACGAGCGCAAACAAGTCCATCACCGCCATTATTTCCAGGACCAGCAATCACTAACACTTTGCCTAAAAGTGATGTTGTAGGGTAACTGTAAACCAAGAGATGCTGCAGAACAGTAGAAGATAGATCAACTGCAAACCTTTAGAATAGCGTGAACAAAATGCCTCGGCACATGCTAGTCCAGCTAGTTCCATTAATTGGTCGACGCTGAACTTGTACTCGTTGAAGAGTTCCTGGTCTACACTGATGGCTTCAATCTGACTGCAATCGACATATTATTAAAGTTTTAAAGGATGATCACGTACAAAAAGGTCCCTTCCTCCGTAGTATATAACTTGCAATCAGCACATATCTTCGGCGTATATTCATTTACAATTTCAATTTGTACATAAGCGCATGACCTAGTCCGCCAAAATTTTATAGATTTCCAGTCCTAATAAGCTGCTTTGCCTACAGAAAAATGGCACCCCACAATCAGTCACGACTTTTACTCTTTCTACAATCGAGCATTGAGCCAATGCTACCTCTAATTCGTTTTTCCAATTTTCAAGTTCCAATTCGCAATTTCTTCATTTAAAATGACGTGCAACAACCTAATACATAGCTACTTTTCGAACACTGCAGTTGCATGTGGTGTCTGGTCGATTGGTACAAAGCGCTTAGTATCTCGCCCCTTAAGGAGTCAACACAATAGGCAAAGTGTGCTCTTGAAGCTTTCCTGCAGTCGGCTCCACGTTCAATTTTCAAAACGAGCCGAAAGTGGAACCTGGCTCGGCACAACTGCTTAGACCCGTTGTTATAGACGATATGACATATTTAAGGGTAATTTCCGGAAATTCTACGGTAACTCACGTTAAGTATTTAACTTCAATGGATGTCATTCTCTTCGGACTTGTGGCAATTTTTCGCAGTAGTAGATGACCAATGACGAGTCCGCGTCGCGCAGACCACATTCGACCGAAAAATGGAGTTGATGTAAAGCAGAATATTTGCACACTCTTGGGTGGTGATCTCGAGAATGTATAGAGACATATAAGCCACACCAGAAATAGCAAATTATTCCAATCAATCCATCAAGAGCAGATAACATGATTTCCATATAAGTTGTGGCGCAATTAATCAAATAAAACTGCTAAAGGCCGGGCCATACTCTGCGTCTTTGACGCAGGTGTGTCTTTTTTTGTATGGCGACCACCCGCAGCGTTAATACAAAAAAAGACGCACCTGCGTCAAAGACGCAGAAGTATGGCCCGCCCTTAAAGAAAGGAGATCGTCCAGCCCATACCACAGTCTGTCGTACCAGATCTGTGTCCGGACTCGAAACCGAGAAGAACGGAAATCCCAACTGAAACCACCTCGAAATATAGATTGATTTACGGTTCTGGTCCGTGTGTATTAAAATGCGACCGTATGGATTGTCCCTTATGTAGAAATGACTTTTCCTCTTGAATTCTTATTTTTTCATTATCTATTATTATATTATATATACGTCTTTGAGAATTTTCAATGATCTGCAGGCTACATGGAACAGATCCTTAAAAACTTTAAAACACATGGAGAGCACTATTTGTTGGAATAAAAGTAACAACATGCAATTTGCGCATACAAGCCAACATATGAAGGCTCATTTTGAACCTTGAAAATGAAGTTCGCACTTTTTTGTAGGCTTGCTCGGTATTCGCATTCAAATCGTGACATTAAATGCATTTTACTTTGTAAGTAGTTATAACGGATGCCCGGCTTCAACGAACTTCTAGATCGACGGAATTAAGGTTGTCGAATCGAATCGAATCGAATCGAACATGTTCGAGTTTTCACGAATCGAATCGAACGGTTCGATTCGTGAGTTCGACATTTTTGAAGAGTTCGACAACCCTAGACGGAATCCATAACCTCCTCGATCTGAAATATCCACATGTGTCAGCGACGTTGACACGGAGTCTCGCCTGGAAAAGTCGCCACACGCATAGACGGGAGAGCACGCGCGCGAAGTACTGTAACGTCCCAAGCTCTATCCGTCTTTGTTACGTTCGGGCGGCGTACTTCGATGTTTACATTAATTTTCACTTTCTTCCGTCATTCCGCGCGTTTGTTTTGAACGTCAACGCCGGCGGAGCTTCGTTGTGCTATGTCCATCATTTTAGACGGAACGTCGCATCTAGAAGCGACTACCGTTGTTTTTAGCTGCTTCTTGCTCACCAGGTTACGTTCTTCTGGGCGGTAGAACGTCGCATACGTTTTGTAAACGGAGACGGGAGAACTAAAGATATTTAGCGATAATATAACTCGCGGCGTCGCGCCTCACGCCATCGGTCTTCCTCCACTCGCAGTCGCGACACTGCTAGGGCGCCGGCGAAGCGAACGCGCAGCGGTGGGCAGCAGCACCAATTGATCGTCGTCGTCTTCTAGTGCGGAGAGTGTATATGCGCCGTGTCGAACGTTCTTTTGCTCGTACTCTCGATCACTTTCGTGACTTTGTGGCTTTTTTCCCTGAGGGTCGTGACGTGATTTCTGCTAGCTGAGGGCGTAGATTTGCCTTTTGCATCTTTGAATTTTTCTTTTGTGCATGCGGCCTCGGTATACTTATTTCCGATTTGTCTGTGATTATTATGTTTTATTCAGGAGCCAAACTGGCCTTGCCGAAACCGCTCCGCATCAAGGAGCACAACTCATAAGAGATCGATACGACGACTGCGACGAGAAAAGTCCGAAATATGGCTGCAGCTACTTGTGTTCAAGCGTCACCGGCGTATGGCCCCGAACAACAAACCGTTGAAATCAAATACGCAGACGTAAAGGTAGGTGTATGCAAATACGAACAGTTAAAAGTCAATCGTTATCGCATTTTAGGTTGTAGGAAACGGCTCATTTGGTGTCGTGTATTTGGCTCGCCTGACGGATACAAACGAAAAGGTCGCGATAAAAAAGGTGCTACAGGATAAGCGCTTCAAAAACCGGGAGTTGCAGATTATGCGCAAGCTTGAGCATCAGGTAAAAAAAAGCTTTATTGTACTTTATTGGAATGTATTGAAAACTTTTTTTAGAATGTTGTAAAACTCAAGTATTATTTCTTTTCTCAAGGAGAGCCCGGAAAGGACGAAGTATACTTGAATCTTATTTTGGAGTATATACCCGAAACAGTGTACAGAGTGGCAAGACACTACTCACGGCAACGTCTGCAGATACCGATGATTTATGTCAAGCTTTATATATATCAGGTACACGTTGCATGAAAGCATTGATTTTTAACAGATTTTAGGTCTTTCGCGCTTTGGCTTACATTCACGACATTGGTGTTTGCCACAGAGATATTAAACCTCAAAATTTGCTCATCGACCCTGATACTGGGGTGCTCAAGCTGTGTGATTTCGGTTCCGCGAAGTTCCTGGTTCGCGGTGAACCTAATGTATCCTACATTTGCTCCCGCTACTATCGCGCTCCAGAACTCATTTTCGGAGCTACTAACTATACGAACAGCATTGATGTATGGTCAGTTGGCACTGTGATGGCCGAACTGATGCTGGGCCATCCCATATTTCCTGGAGACTCAGGTGTTGATCAGTTGGTTGAAATCATCAAGGTAAGGAGGTTTTAATCGCTTTGCTTATGTTGTGTTTGTCGTTTAGGTTTTGGGAACACCCACGCGTGAGCAAATCCAGCAGATGAACCCTAATTACAAGGAGTTCCGCTTTCCATCTATCAGGTCTCATCCTTGGAATCGCGTTTTTCGTCAAAATACTCCTGCGGAAGCTATTGATCTTATCACCCGTGTTCTGCAGTACACTCCAACTAGTCGTCCACTTCCGTTGGAGGCCTGTGCCCATACTTTCTTCGATGAGCTTCGAGATCCAAATGCCCGCCTGCCTAACGGACGACCTCTCCCTCCAGTCCTAAGTTTTACGGAACAAGAGTTGTGCATCGCACCACACTTGAATGCATCACTAATGCCCGGATACGGCGTTTCTGCTATCACTTCTTCAGGATTCATCGGACAGCCCAATGCTATGGGACCCATGTCTCTTCCTCAGGTTGACACACAGAATGTGGACATGAATAATACAGGCGACTGAACCATGTCTATACCATTTCTTTTTCGTACAGGACATGCAATACTAGATTCGTTTAGCATGCTGATGCCTTTGTAAATATGTGACCGTCTTGTGTCTTCTTGTGTGAGCTGTTGTTAATCATGTCTGTTGCACTTATGAGGCGCGGGGCGCTCCTTTTGAATATGTATCAGCAGTGTACATACTTCCTCCTCATCATACATACTTTCACCGTCCTTTCGTTTATTGCGGTGATATTTGTGCTATTGTGTGGAATGATTCCAACATTCTCTTTATTCAAATCAACATTGCTATTGACTTTTTATGCTTCTCACTTCTTGTTTCCGCCTATGACTTCTTCCTGACTTCAGATCGTTGTATGTGTAAAAACATAAAGGAACTACGTGAGATCATACATTTCACCGTCTGTGTTTGCGAGCAGAATTATCGACACAAAGCAGTGGGAATGCCAGTTATTCTAGAAGAGATAGTTAGGAAACGATTCGCAGTAAAGAATATGGTAATGAGAACTATGTATAACTGAGAGTATGTGGGCGGTGTACTCATTTGCACATAATTTCCTTACTACATCATTTTGTCGGTTGTGTTCCGCTTTTCTTCGAGCTACGCTAACTCCAGCTCCTATACTCATCATCACCACCAACACATTTCTCACAGGGTCTTCGTGGTGGAACCTTCCGGGTTCTTCGTTTTTAGCGGTTACGACGAACCATGACAAAAATTGCGTTGATTTTGCATTAATTCCAAGGTATACGTTGTATACATTGTTCAGGCGGACTGAATTAGCCGAAATTGATGCGCTCTGTGTCGATAAATAAGACCGAACAGTGAATTCACGCAAACAGTCAACTGTTTGAGGATGATATTCGTGAGGAACGTTACTATCGTTGGTCCTCACATCATCTTTGAGAGATTGCGACCAGGCTTTGGAACAAAATGTTATTTAGAAAAAAGTCAAAACGTGCCTGTAACATCTGTAGTTGCTCGAAGTAGCGCCCTCTTCACTCGACGGCGCCCGATACCATTTCTAGCAGCTGCGCAATGCCAAAATAAGTAACAATGACCAGAATCACAACGAATGATAAGTGTGGATAACCTGGACTGCTCATTTTACCACACTTCCGCGGAAACCCTCTAATTTTCTCTACGTTTCCGAGGATCGATGCGAAACGACCATTAAAGTTTGGGCGGATTTTTTTCGCTCTACCATAGCATGCCCTTTTACAAGGATATCTCATTGAAATAACAATGCGGTGAGCTTAACATACTAAAGAGAAAAAGAGACCAGAACCCAAAAGCCACCACAAACGGCCACAGCGAACAATTTTCAGCCCCTTCTTCGCACCTGTAGAGACAGTCGAATGGGGCGTTATGAACTGATTCTCCCGTATTATATCCAGAATTGAATGCCCTTTCACACAATATATTAAATTTCTCCTGTGTGCTTTAATATTTTGAAGGTATGATTAAATGTTTGATTCGGTTCTAACGCCCAGCTCACCCGTTCCCTGTAACATCACCATGTGTGTCACAGTAAGGCACATCGAAACCGCAACCGGTAACCGAAAAGTTTATGTTTACGTTTGCCGGTTTTGGATGAAGTTTTTGCTAATTGAAGGCGCAGAACCTTGTGCTTGTAAAGCAATATTTGCCGCTACATCTCAAAAAAATGACGCGTTTTAGTTATCTTCGGTTATCTGCTTTCTCGGTTTCGGTTTTTTTAATTCGCCCATATTTAATAAAATTCTCTGGACCGAATGCATAGAACGGCTAACACAACATAATTTATTTGATTTTCACGACAAGAAATGAGTCCCGACCAGGACTATGCGGAATTCTGTTCCAACCGTTGGGACTTGGGACCGCCGGGAATCTCTCGGGAGTTCCGACGGTCTCCACCCGAAATCGCGGACATTTCTGTTCACGATGTAGATTTCCGCGATTTTTTCTGACGTAGGTAGGACTCGCTGTTATCGCTTGTCAATTAACCTGTACGTAACACTTGCACAAGTGGGATACCGAATTTTCGTTGACTTCGCAGAAACCGGAACTTTGTTCTTCACGTCCAGTTTTGCGTAAAAACGCGCAGGGATGATTCATTGATTATGTAATTGGAACGCACGGAAAGGGCGTGAGACGTCCTACATGCGGTGTCGGAGATGTAAAAACGTCGGAGATGACGCGCTTTTCCATCAATTGTTCCTTCAAGCAAATCAAATTGAGTGCAATCAGATAAGTAGAAAAGTTCGCCGAACTGCTTCTTACGGTGGTTGTCTTGCTGACAGAATAGTTTGAATTTTGTGAAGCATCGAGTCCACCGGAATACGCGATTTTTTTTTGTACAGTAGAAACAGGGGTCGATTGCAAACACGTATCCCCCGCAGTGTCTGCTATTTGCTGCACCAACTGGAACAAAATTAACATCTCACAAATATCGCTGAAGTATTTCAATTAGTAGTTTACTCATCATAGTGCTGTTCAAAACTGTCAACGTTGATTGCGAAATGAGTTGGCGTACATGACTCTACACAGGACTAGAAATTTAGCATCGGATTTTGTCCAAAACTTCGTCAAATCTTATGTACAATTGAAAACTTCGCAACATGATTGTTCCTTCAAGGAAATGAAACATCTTCGAAGAGCTTCGATCAAAGCTTCAATTCGCTTGTTAAACAACCTCGCAGAGCTTCCGAGTTTTTTTCATAAAGACATTCCTACTAAAAACACCACAATGACAATTGCATTTGTATTACTGGCATTTGGATGAAATATGTACATACTTGTGACTCACTTGCAAGAACACTACTCAACTATGGGAAAAGCAAACATTTCCCCCGCAGAACAAAACAATCGATTACGAGTCCTATGAAAACCGGAAATTCAGTCGAGTACGGCCTCCGCAAACATGTTTTATTTGTCATACTGATATGAGAACTTTATGAAAACAGTTAGAAGTTAAGCTGAATTTTGCACATTATGCAGGCACTGTGCGACAGTTCGGTAATACTAATTCTGAAGCAAATCTGAACATAAGTTTCCATTAATTGACTTTGGGGTGTAGTTCTTTTATTCGCTTTTGCAGAGAGTGGATTCCGGTAAAAAGGGCTTCACGAAGCATGTCTTTATGAGTTCGACAAGCAGAGGGCGTGATTATATTCCTGTACAAAACAGGCGGCATTATGGCCTTTTCACCGCGTTCCTCCTTTCCCAAGTCGGGAATTTTTTTGACTATTTTGACTAGAAACGTCGAAATTACTTATATAGTGAATTTTTTACTCTGATATTCAGACGTTGTTGCCGACTTTGACGTTTTTATTTTTAGTTCCGTCCTTGATGAATTGCTTAAACCGTACAAACGGTGACAGAAATATGTTCCCGCGGCGGGGGTGGGTCGCCATCGGTTGCTGAGTCACCAAAGCGACCAATTTGCGAAAGGGGTGGAGTTAAGGAGGCTGCTTTAATGATCGGAATTTGAATTTCGAAATATCTGAACTTTGCGAACTTTCCACACTCACTCTTCTTGCATGGAACTTTTAGGGGCGTCCCTTGTTCGCTGAGCACTTTCTTTAACCCACAAACTCCTCCTTCCTCGTGTTTTGTAGTCAGTCAGCTTGTTAGTCCCCATAAGTGTTGTTCCGAGTATTTGACCCGCGATAACCGTTGCACACCCTTTATAATTTTCGATCATTTGCTTTTGCAGCATTACAAAGACCAATGATTCACCCTATAAATATTCCCGAAGATCTAATGGCTTCAAATCCGAAACGCGCTGAATTTGTCGAAAAAAGACGTAGACCGGCATTGACGTGAGTGGTTGAATTTGGCGAGGTCGTGTGATGTGTGAGCATATAGATACACGTCTGATGGTAGAAGAATGATTGATGGTAAACCGACAACACCAAACGAACCAACAAAACTTTGGAACGACTTTTTCTTACGCTCCATAACTAGGTGCATGGTTTTGGACTCGGAATCTCCACAACAGGAGCACGGAACTCTTTTGAACGTTGTTGACCTTTCGCCGTCCTCATCTTGCCCAATATCAGATGGTGAAAATCGTAATTCACCACCACCCTTTCAACGTATCGCGTCCTTCAACGCATCGTGTATTGCTTCTCCATCCAATACGCATGATTTTGGAGAACATAAGATGGTCGGACGTACAGAGTCAGTGCATACTGGCGAATTAACTGACACGGCGGAGATAGAGTTTCGCGAAATGCAAGCGGACATGCGACGTCAAGGAAAACAAGCTATTTCCAAACAGGATTCCTTAATTGTCGACCTGAAGTCTGTTTCGTCCAATCTGGAGCCTTGTTGTTCAGGTACCGTGTTTTCGGACTGTTGTCTGGTCTATTGTGTTGTTTAGGCAATCGCTTGGAGCACGAAAAGCTGAAAGAGTTCGTGCGATTCGATTTTGAGCATATAAATTTATTTGGCAGCACACAAAACTCTCGCAGGAAGTCTGTCACTCTCATCCCAGAGTCGTAAGTTGTTTTGCAAAAGCAAAAAAATAGAAGTAGTAAAAAATATGGAAATTACGTATCATAGGGTTGATTACGTATCATAGGGTTGAATGTAACATCGACTAAAGACTAAAATGAGCATAACCTGTTTATTTCCGTTTGTTTAATGTTTAGTTTTGCCTTTTATGTGATGTATTATATTCGCCTTTTATTTTCATTTGGAGCACACTTAAAAGTATCGGTTTACGCACCAGGTATCAGCTGAGATTTTCAAATACAAATTTATTAAAAAATTGCTGCTCCCAATTAAACATAATACATACATAGATTACTCTAGATCAAATTTACGGTATTGGTACGCTGATCAGGTTGTACTTCTCCTTTATAACAGAGTTTTAGAATTGGAAGGCGCATTTGGGTAAACAAAACATGCCTCGATCGATGCACAGCCGTTGAGCTTTCACCACACGCTCTACTTCGCTGGCCGAAGGCCATTGAAAAACCAGAACTCCGCTTTCATGTTTCAAGCGTATCCACTTCTAATGATCAGCTTTTCATCAACATATATGTCTACAACACATTTCCTCATCATCTCCGCATTCAGGTAACTATTACAATCAGTTTGTGCAATCCGGAACTGTAACGTCGCGCCAGTGATTTATTTTTCTGTTTTCATCTTAACTATATTTGCAGGCCTATCTCCACGCCCATTCCGTTAATGGTCGAGCTATCGGCCCTAAGATTGTCTCCATTGCTCATGAATTTACAATTGAACCGACAAAGGGTTAGTTCTAACAGGTTTTGGGAAAGTTAAAATGCAGTTTCAAGTTAGCGTCTCGGTGGGGAACCCGCACTTTCAGTAGCAGTGCTCTAAGAGCTAGAACCAGTTGCCACTATTAGTTAAGGCACCTACAATCGACAACTCCAATACGACGATCATTATGTTGTGACAAGGGACCTGTCAAATGTTTTCACTGCTAGTTTATGTCCTGCAATTCGATGTAAAAGTTGGTGCAGCATTAAAGTAACTAGTATTCATTGAAGACGTTAAACTTTATTGAAACAGAAAATGTAATTATACAAAAATGTTTTAGTTGAGTTGTTTATACCGATCATGCTTAACTCTCCTTTTCAGACAACAACGTTGGAATCGTCATGAATTTGAGCGATGAAATCCGGTTTCAATGTGAAGCCGACAACACTTACTTAATTGTGACTCTCATGGGACGAATCCTTCATTAGCGGTCGGACCTTCTCTTTGTTTTTTTTGCTTTACTCAGACCCATGATGATCTCGTCCAGTTGAGAACGTTTTCTTCGCGTCAAGAAGAAAGATACCGTATATCAATTATATTGATACCTCTCTGCCTGATTGATAAAGACATTAAAGTTACTCCACTCTTAGTGCGTACGTCTATTCCGTAACAATTTCTAAAAGAGTCAGTTAATGCGCGATCGAAGAAGAAGATAACTTCTTAATTGTGTTCTTGATGGAGAAAAAGATAGTGTGTCAGTGACCCAAACAAGTCTGGAGAAAAAGGTTATCCAGTTAGATTTTTAAATGACGGGCATAGGTCACATTTTAAACACAAAATGTAGATTGTTTGTTTATGTGCTGCTTTTGTTCAAAGAAGAACGGAAACCGGACGGTAAATGTCAGGAGGTAAAGGTGCCGACAAAGGAACTTGAATCCGAAAAGGAAAAAAGCGACCTACTGCTTCATCGCATGATGCCGAAACAGACAGCCGAGAAGCTAAAAATTTGTTCGTCCGTAGAGACCGAGACATCCGAATGTGTAACGTGTAACCGTCTTCGTCTCTGACGTACTATCGTTTACTAGCTTGGCAAGTCGTTGTACACCGTTACACGTGAGTGATAAGTGCCAGAAAACCATTTGATGCAAGTTCGACCGCAGCTCATGGGACCTCAAAACAGATGCTCCACATACATGTTTGATAAGACAGAACAATTCCATACGCTTTAATCTTTGGCAGTTCCATCTAGCTAAAAATCTACGCAGTTTCACGATTCTTTCTACAGGTTTTTTACACTTGCTGAACCGTCTCCACACGAAGTTTGACCAGATCATTGACGAGTACGATGTCCGCAAGGTATAGACGATAGGGGGCGGCTACCTGTGCGTTTCAAGACTGCCATTTGAAGACTTCAAAACTGCCGGACGGAAAACGGCAGACGACACGTAAAGGAGATCGCCGACATGTCCTTATTTTCAAAAAAGAAATTGCATATTAAAATATGTTCTGGTGAGAGTTTAAGGTCGATCGGACCCTGCTGAAATAAACTTTTTTTTTGTTGTAAAAAATAGCTATACACTGATACCAAGGGGTTTTTAATAGGTTGTTTATTCTGTTAGCTTCCTAATCAGTTTGAATGCACCAGGTGCCAGGTGTTTGAATGAAACAGCACAGTCCAAGAATCGAGCCTTTGAGACACACAGCAGTCGAAAACTCCTATGGTGCTCATTTGCTCTACGAAGTCTTTGTAATCCCCATAATTTGCTTTGCCTTATCGAGGGAAAACTTAAGAGTTATCAGAAGGATTGGCGATACCAATCAAATAGTGGGTTCTTTTCTGTTTCATTCAGCTCGACCATTTGAACGTAAGCATTTTAATAATTCGACTGTTCGAAGAGTTATGAGTATTCGCCAACACTACACTGCTCGTCATAATGATATGACCACCCTAAATTTTGCGCGTTTCTCGTGATTTCTCGGGTTTCTCAACAGAACAGATGACATCATGGGAAGGAGCATCTTAAATAACCATTAGAGCATCGGAAAAATAGAGCAAGGGTGTGCGGAGTTGGAATTTTCGAAAACGGAGGTCGGAAGTCGGAGGTCCAAAAAACCCGGAGTTTCCGGAGGTCGGAGTTTTGACCGGGCTGTTCTTGACAAGCGTTGCTTCATGGTAATTGACAGCTATCAGTTCCCGGCTAGAAAAGAAAAAAGATGGAATCGCGCTGGGCGGAGTTTTCAATTTTGTCGGAGTTTTCAATTTTGAAAACGGAGGTCGGAGTTCGGAAGGCCAAAAAACCCAGAGTTTCGGATAGCTGAGGTCGGAGGCTCCGCACACCCTTGTCAAGCAGGTGTTTTTTGTTAACAGGCACCAGTAATAAAAATAATGATGTAGCCACTGCCTTATTTTGTGAAATTTATGCACAGAAGAACACCTTTTTTCTGTTTTCGTGCTTTATCGTATTGGAAATATTCTTAGGTAGGATATAAGAAAAAATCAGATCACAGAAGAACTGTTTTTGGAAAGTTCTTGGCAATTTACTGCAAGAGCCTACGAAAGTCCGAAAAGCAGCTGTATCTCGTTGCTGTTGCGTCCGATCTGAATTTAAATGACGTATTTCCGTTCTGCGACCAGAAGAACCCCTAATTGAAAGAATTATAATTGGAAGCAGAATAACTGCATTTGCTATTTTGCACCATCTCCTATTTTGGACTGAAGCAGTTTTATCTTCAAGCAAAACATCAGGAATGTTGCCAGGCCTAAGCCGAGCGCAGATACAAAGCACGAGTGTAAATCCAAAACGCGCTTCTTTTGGAGCAAAACATCAGGAATGCTGCGAGGCCTAAACCGAGTGTGAGTTCGCAGCATCAAGAGACAACGCGCCAAAAGTTGTCTCTTCTTTTAGGTTGACGTGAGAAGCACTGCCTTTTGTCAAACTGTATTTGGCGATGCCTTCTAATGTCCAGAAGGCAGGGGAAACGGAGGAAAGTGCGGTAGCCAAACCAGTATTGTGACGACAAGTGCAGTTGATCAAGTGCAGAAAAGGGAAGGAAAGATTTAGTTAAGGCAGGAACATTTACTTAAGAGGGTCGACAAACGTGGCATTACCGAGCGAACCACTCCTCTCAGAGGCAGTGTCCCGTGAAATCAGAATCCCTATTTTAAGAATACAGAACCCTTTGAAGCTCCATAGATGAAAACTGGTTTCAGAATCTGACTCGCCGATGACGATTACCTTTGGAGAAACTAGGATTCGGGCTTATTAGCAACATACAAATTCATTTCTCTTGCTGTCTGACTGTCTTTTCTCTCGTCGTCTGACTGTCTTTTCTCTCGTCGTCTGACTGTCTTCAAAACGTTAGGACGAGACGGTCGCCCGTGAACTAGATCAGGTGCGCGTTCACGGAGGGGGGGCGGTGTGGTGCCCTTATGTTCGCGTCTTGTTGGGCTTCGCCGCCAGTGCCTAGGCTTCGCCGCCAGTGCCTAGGCTTCGCCGCCAGTGCCTAGGCTTCGCCGCCAGTGCCTAGGCTTCGCCGCCAGTGCCT
>JADLIF010000956.1:0-80717 GCA_016648015.1 Steinernema khuongi | reverse complement strand
AATATGTAAAAGAGGCTTTTCTCTTTCTTTTGACATCTTAAGAAGCCATTTTGGTGCGAAGGCGGTCATGGTGTGGGCAAAAATATGCGGAGTAAGCGATGCGAAAGGCCTCAAAACCGTTTTTTTTTGGAAACCGCACTAAAGTGCAAGCGGGTCGTCAAAATTTGACAAGAACGATTACTAGGGTTAAAAACTGCTCAATTTAACGAATAACGTGATGAAAATTGAAAATAATGCTTTAAAACGGGAGAAAATCGGGTTTTTATGTGCGTTGCATTACTTTTGGCGCACCCTGTATAAGGGCTCCTTGTGGACGTGAGCGATGAGCAATCGCTGTTTTCGTCGTCACCTCTTTGGAATTGGTGGAGTTGTTACAAAAAGGCTTCGGACAGACTATATCGTCTGTCATACCGAGCTCTATCACCATTTTACTCCTTAGTCATCAGCTGCTTACTTGCGTTCCTTTTTTCTGCGGCTTGTGATGAACGGACTATTTGACGATGCACGAAAAATATCTGGATGACGAGCTGTATTTCTTCGGCGAAAGCTATCGAGGTTGCTGGGGCCTCTGTCACATACTGGTAAGTCTGTCCCCATCGGTTATTCATTTGTGATTAGATCGCCTCGTATCTGGCTCTGTTCGTGGAGTTCATAAAAATCGTTCTGCTTGCCATCGTTCTGGGTGACCCAGACTCGTCAACCCTGTTCTATGTCATCATCCTTGTTATCGCTGCTCTACTTGCCTCTGTGGGGCTACTTAAAGACAACTATATCCTCCTTTGGCCATACCTCATCCTAAAGGTATGAAAAGGGTACAAATTATCAAACACAGGGGTTTTTAGCTTCTTGAAGCAGCTGCCAGTTTCGTCACCGCAGTAACAATCTTCGTGTTCATGATGGCGGGCAATGAAAGCCGAAACTTCCTCGCTCTTACTGTAAAATCACGTTTTGAATCGCTACGATGTGAGACACCGCGATAGCACATAAAGTAAGGACGTTTTTAGATGACGAGGCCGTTGGCGTAGCGCTTCTTTTTTTCTTCTTCTTTGTGCTTCTCTCCGCGCTCAACGCGGTCTTCGTTCAAACTGTCTTTCGATGCCAGCAGTACATTAAGAGAAAATGGATGGCGAAGTACCTCTTCCAGCGGAGAAACCATTATGTGTCGTATTTCGGTAAATAAAAAAAGGTTATATAGTGGTGGGGTACCGAAAATGCGATATCGGAGTTCCACGGCCGCAGGAAGATGAGATGAGCCGACAGCGCCACTTTACATGACCATACCTGCACCCCGTGCAGACAGAATTCAAACGCAGACAGTTACGGAGACAAGACAGGAGACTCGGCTATAAAACGGTTCAGCTGTATTGGCCCAGTCATTCGGTCGAATTCCGTCGTCAGAATGGCCTCTCTCCGCAAACCTCCTGCCCCCACTACGCCCAATCCGAAGTCGCAGCGGTCCGCTGTCGAGCAACCCCAGGAATCTGCAGCCGCCGCCTCCAACAATGATCGCACCGAGATCCGCGAGTTCACCGACCTGCAGCCGTACCTGATCAACTTTCTGTACAGCCCGGAGAACAAGAAGCTCAACCAACTGTTCGAAGCTGTCGAGAAGAACATTCAGTGCAAGCGTGAACAGGTTTGTTGGTTCCAAGTAATCTAAATTTGCTAATCTTCTTTCATTACAGTTCGTCTATGGCGTCGCTGGCCTGCTCGGCCTCTACCTCATGTTCGGATCGCTTCCTGCTCTTGTTTGCAACTTGATCGGTTTCGGATATCCGGCCTACGCTTCCGTCAAGGCTGTGCGCACCTCGACTAAGGACGACGACACCCGCTGGCTGATCTACTGGACGGTATTCGCCTTCTTCACGCTGATTGACGTGTTCGCCGAGGGAATCATGGGAGTGCTTCCGGTCTACTGGCTTCTGAAGGCGCTGTTCCTCATCTACCTTTACCTGCCGGCCACCAACGGTGCCATCAAGCTGTACAAGTCGATTGTAGACCCTACCATCACGAAAATTGATGTGCTGCTGGAGAAATACAACACGGAATAAAATGTGAACTCCATGATATTAATTAAGCAAACGTTAAATAAATCTGTAGATCATTCCATTGTCTGTAAATTAGTTTTGAATTGAGAAGCTCTGACATATTTTGTTGGAACCCCAGAAAAAGTGACCCACTGCACCGACCTATGCAGACGTGTGTACTTTCGAGCAAAAAGTAAAAAAAACGGATCTTCTCCTGCGGAACTTTTTGCTCGTCTGCAGAAGAGACCCGTGCGATTTCTATTCGATTCCGAAAAAACGAGATCAAGAACAGTATTTCTTCGTTCTATTTCCTGGTTGGCGACCCAGACACTTGACCCACGACTACCGTCTGGAAACCGAAAAATAGTGGGACGGACGAAGAGCTGTGACGTGCGCCGGAGCCGTTGGTTTCCGTAAAGTTCACCCCATAGGTCAATATCGTCTTCCCGCCCTCTGAGCAGCCGAACCGGGAAGCGAACGTATGGCGGAGACGTCTGGCGCACGAACCGACACAAAAAAACTGTGTCTCTCTCAAAAATGCTCTCTTCAGCCTTCATACTCACTCATCCGTTGAAACCGGTTAGAAATAGGCCCGTGCGCACGATTCGCAACATTCACACACAGAATACCGCGGAACTCTGTTTACGCTGACACCTTCGCCCAGCTCTGCGTATGTAAACTGTACTCCGAAGGGCAGGTAGCATCCTACTTAAGGGGATCACCTACTTCCTCGTGGGTTTCAGTTTTCACTTTCGCCCAGACACTGGTGGTCAGCAGCAAGATGCACGAGAAGACACCGGACGACGAACTGCTGTTCTTCGGAGAAGCCTACCGGGAATGCTGCGGCCACTGCCACATAATTGTAAGCGCGCCGTTCGCCTCCGCCTAAACGTCAAATTAGACCGCATGCTACGTTGCTCTCTCCGTTGAGCTCCTGAAACTGGTGATCCAATGCGTCCTTATAGACGACCTGGACGCACTTACCGTATTCTATGTGCTAGTAACTGGTCTTGCCGTTCTACGTGCGGCCATGGGCCTGGTCAAGGAAAAATATATTTGCCTTTGGCCTTATCTAATCTTAAAGGTAAGTCCTGGAACCTTGAATCGGTCAAATTGAAGTCTTCAGTTATTCGAGGCGGCCTTCTGCATAGTCACTTCCCTGATGATCCTCGTATTGACCGTAATTGGGAATGACAGCCAGAGGTTTCTAACCGACTCATTAAGATGGCGATACGACGTACTTAATGGTGAGATAATCTATCAGGAGGATTTCACAGTCATTGGTATGTTTCAGGAAGTGAAGCTGTCACAGCCAGCTACTTCGTCATACTGTTCATAGTGAACACCCTCCTCGTCCGAATCGTTTTCCGATGTCAGCAGTACGTCAGGAAACGGTGGATGGTGAACTACCTCACACAACGGAAACTCGCATATGAATCGTGGTTCTGGTTGTTAAATAGCTGCCCAAATGCTCAAAAGTAAATAATACATGCACCCCAACGGCTACCGTACCCAGCCGGCGTTCACCACATGTCTGTCTGCACTTTTGTACACTGCATCTTTGCACTTTGTCTCTGCGGCGAAGTCTTCAGTAGAGGAGAAAAGGAGACCAGTCGCCGAGAGCTTTGAAATCTAGTCGTTGCGGGACCGCTGTGTTCAGTAACATTCGATAGTTCGTTCTTGTCAGTTTCACAGTGGAAGCCACTGTGAAACTGCATTCCGGATGCCTTCGCACCTTTCGCGTGGTTTTGTTCTGGACGGCCTCATTACATTTCCAAAGCTGTTCCAAATAACTGAAATAACGCTTCTTTGAAGGATCTTTGTCAGCCACCTTCGGCCCCACCATACGACTGGATTTCGGTCGTGTTACGGCAAAGTTGGATTTCCCGTTCCCGTGCTTTGTAGAGCCGACTTCGCGCCCCCACCATTTCCTGCTCAAATCCACGTCCTTCCTTCCTTTTAGCCCACCTAACATGTCTTCCGACGAGGAATTCGCTGCAAAAGCGAAGAGCGGGACCAAGAAGCTCACGAAGAAGGAGCTCAAAAAGCAGAAGAAACAGGATGCGTTCAAAAGCGAGCTGAAGGCGATGGGCGGCAAGATGGAGCAGCTGGATATCGCCGAAGATAATGGCGATGAACACCATGGTCAGTCCATCTTCTTCCTCATCTCGATCACGGCAAACGCGTTTCAGAAGGCCGTGGTATCGGAGGAGATAACGAGCTAGGCGCACAGTTCAGCGTTTCGCAGCAGGCCATGACCGCGGCCCAGATCGCCGCACAAGAGAACGTGAACGATATCAAGGTGGAGAACTTCGACATCAACGCCAACGGCCGGCAACTCTTCTCCAAAGCCACTCTGGTCATCTCGGCCGGACATCGTTACGGTTTGGTGGGACCGAACGGAATGGGAAAAACGACGCTTCTGCGGCACATAGCACAAAGAAGATTCGCCGCTATACCACCGAATATAGACATCCTTTATTGTGAACAAGGTAGCCCCGATCTTGGCGTTCTTCCTCTAAGATCTGTAGTTTAGAAATCGAGGTTGACAGCACTTCTGCTGTGGAAACTGTTCTGCGATCCGATAAGCGACGCACGGAGCTGCTCAACGAAGAAGCCGACCTCACGAAGAAGCTAGAAGAGGACGTTTCGGTCGCCGATCGCCTGAAGGAGGTCCACGAGGAGCTTAGGGATATTAAGGCTGATGCTGCCGAGCCAAAGGCCCGCCGTATCCTTGCCGGTCTTGGGTTCTCCAAGGAGATGCAGGAGAAGCCGTGCGACTCGTTCTCTGGAGGTTGGCGCATGCGTATCTCGTTGGCCCGCGCTCTGTTCCTGGAACCCACTCTTCTGATGCTTGACGAACCTACTAATCACTTGGATCTCAACGCCGTCATTTGGCTCGACCAGTGAGTTACCGTATACTAAGCCCTTCTATCGACAGTCTTCAGCTACCTTCAATCGTGGAAGAAGACCCTCCTCATCGTCTCCCACGACCAGGGCTTCTTGGACAATGTGTGTACTGACATGATCCTCTTGGAAGAGATGAAGCTCCACTACTACAAGGGAAACTATTCCAACTTCAAGAAGATGCACGACCAGCAGATGAAGGAACACCTGAAGAAGTACGAAGAACAGGAGAAGTTCATCAAGGCCCAGAAGAAGGCCGGGAAGAGTGGAAAAGAGGCCGAGAAGGAGGCAAAGAGCCGTCTGGCCAACAAAGAGAAGAAGGGAGGAAAGAAGAAGGTGGACGCCGATGATAAGCCCGCCCCCGAATTGCTGCAGAAGATCAAGGAGTACCAGGTTAAATTCGTCTTCCCGGAAACGTCACAACTTCCTGGAACTGTTATGGGCCTGCACGACGTCACCTTCGGCTACAATGGACAAATCCTCTTCAAGAACGTCAATTTCGGTATTGCGATGGACTCCCGTATTGCCATCGTCGGACCCAATGGAGTCGGAAAGTCGACTCTTCTCAAGCTTCTCTACGGAAAGCTTACTCCTCAACAGGGCGAGTGCCGAGTCCATCGTCAGATTAAGGTCGGGTGGTTTGATCAACACTCCAACGAGGCGCTCAACGGAGAACAATCTCCCATTGAGTACTTGGTCGCCAAGTTCAGCATCGATCCTCAGGTAGGAGAAATTCTTTAACCGTCGAGGGTAAAGGCGACTTATTTAGACCGCACGTAAAAACCTAGGAATGGTTGGCCTCCCTGGCCAGTCGCACACTGTCAAGATCAAGGATCTGTCCGGAGGTCAGAAGTCCCGAGTTGCTCTGGCGGAACTGTCCCTCGGAGAACCAGACATGCTAATCCTCGACGAACCTACCAACAATTTGGATATCGAGTCCATCCACGCCTTGGCCGAAGCCATCGAAGACTATGACGGTGGAGTGTTGATGGTTACTCACGACGAGCGTCTTATCCGAGCCACCGAGTGCCAACTGTGGATCGTGGAAAACCAGGACATCGTAGAAATCGACGGAGACTTCGACACATATCGCGACGAGATCCTCTCGGAGTTAGAGAAACAGGCCGCTGTCCAGGAGGCCTAGGGTGCTTTCCTCTCTGTTGTTATTGTTACGATTTCGGAGTCTATTTTGGCGGTTGGATAGTTAAAGGCTTTCTAAGTGAACTTCTTGGTGTTCGTTTCGCGTTTATTCGCAGAGATACGCCTACATTTACTATTCACGTGAATTGATTTACCGTATGCTTAGTAGACAGGATCGAGCCATGGGACGAGTGAAGAAGCCAGCGAAGGGAGTGGGCGCGTTCAACGTGAAGATGAGTCAGAAGAGCCTGAAGAAGATCTTCAAGAAGAAGAAGACGGACGCTCCCGTCATGGAGGTCGAGAAAGCAGAGCCCGAGCTGACGGAGGAGCAGATTGAGGAACAACACCAGAAGGACACTACCGGCGAGAAGCCCCAGAAAGTGAATCCCGACCGGCTGAAGAAGCACGAGCTACCCGTCCACGTCCCGTTTAACGAGAAGTTCAAGTAGGCATCCCTAGTGTCGCCTCCCTACTGTATATTTGTTTTAGGAAGGGAAGAGGAAAGAAGGCCCGGAAAGCGGACGTTGTGAATCCGTCGAACATCGTCCATTGCCGTTTAATGACGAAGAAGAAGGCGAAGAAGCTCCTTCGCGCCGAGAAACGCGAACAGAGGGCCGCGGAGCGTCAGAAGCAGGAGGCCGAGATGGCGATGGAGATGTGATCGACGTCACGACGCGTTGTTGTTATTGTTATATTGTTAACTTTTTTGTTATCCACTGTTAAATGCTTCCAAGAAGACGCTCCTTGTATGGCCCAGAAGTCTGGATTTTCTTCTACCGTATTATTGGAGGGTGGAGCTTAAGAGACGTGTCGGAACGCCGTGTAGATATCTCACGTTCGTACTTTCGTAACTTGCTTGGCGGGTACGTGGTGAATTCGAAGCCTCTTCATTTCCTTCGCGTCCATTTACGTTGCTTACTTACAACCACCGTTTAGACGAATAATGATCGTTCTGAACAACGTCACAGAGCCGACGGAGAACGTCCGCGTTGTCCAGCCGCAAGTAGCCCTGTTCTTCGATAACCAAAGCCAGGGCGATGGGAAACTCATTGTTACCGAAAGGTGAGCTGTTTTTTGGGATTTAGTAGAGGCCAAGGACGTTCCCTTGTGAGACTGTTCAGCAGATTAGCGCCTGAATGGGGTATTTCTAAAGGAGGGGTCAAATAAATTGCCTAAGCTCCTAGAGGGCGAATGCCTCAATTCTAGACTGATTTTAGACTAGACTTACTGGACTAGACCGTTCTGCAGAAGTCGTCTGCAAACTCCTATTTGTCTATGTCTAATTGGTGATTTTTCAGCGCGGTAACTTGGATCTCAGCAAACTGCCAGAAGGGCTTCAGCCTTACTTACCCATCGATTGTTCTCCACGCCATCTCTCGCGATTGCAGCTCTTTCCCCGAAGAGTGCCTTTACCTTCTGATCGATGCCAAAAAAGGCGGCAAGTATGAGAGGTGCGAGCTAATCAACGTTATTCTCCGTTCTAGATCTTAAGTTATCCGCAGACCGCCCCGTTAACACTCCAGACAGTGACGGAGACGAGATGGAAGACGACGACATGGATCATCTTACACTCCGGTTCGTTCCCATGGACAAATCCATCCGTAAGTTTCATGTTTTCTGCAGATTGGTAGCGAATAGCGAATTCTTTTAGTGGAGCATGTGTACAAACAAATGTGCGAATGCCAAGAATTGAACCCCGCATCCGATGTGTCCGACGAAGACTATGATTACGATGAGGAACCGGTTGGAGATGAGGCCGGGGCCAGTGCCATGTATGACGATATGGGCGCTGGATTCGAAGGTCAGGACTGGTATGGCGAGGGGACGAATCCCGACGACGTACAGCTAAGTGCTGAAGGAATGGCTAATCTACAGCGTATACTCGCTGGTGCAGGTAAGTCTTGTCCTTGGAAATGATTTGCAAATCATATCCTTTAGGCGACGTCGGCGAAAGTGAGGACAATGAGGAGATGGAAGACTAAGAGTCTCTCCTTATAATTTTGTTGTTGTTGTAAATGTTGACCATTATAAGTTGCGCATACAAGGTTCTGTCAATTCTCGCACATTTGGATCAACGACTTCTGCTCCTTCGTGAACACGGTATAGTAGATGCAGGCTGCTTCTCCATTCTTCTTGCGGAATACCTGCCACCAGGGTGAGTTGTTGCTCATTTCGATGACACGAGGACGATTGCGAGAGACTCCTTTGTAGGGCCAGATTCCCAGCCTAGTACTGCATATCCAGTATGCGTAACGGCCCTAAACTCACTTTTCGAAGTTCTCCTGGCTCAGCTTCAACTCCACCAGTCGAGCCAGGCCCAGTCTTCTGAAGGCAGGATAGGTGTATTGGTGCGTGATGTAGCCGAAACCGTCGTTGTACTCGAAGGAGGCGATCTCGCCCGAGGAGATGTGGCGCACGCCGATGCTGGGCATCTTTGCAATGCGCGCCTTCGCAAGGTCGACGTCTTCCGCCGTCGCGTACAGGAGCTGCTCCACACAAGACTTCGCGTGCCGCCCGCCGTCCAAGGAGATGTATTCGAATCCTTCGGGGAGGGTCAAAGGCTCCCGAAGGAGCTGCTTGCTGCGCTCCTCGTCCATGTAGTAGAGGGTGCATGGTTCGTCCAAGCAGATGTGGGGATGGATGTTCCTCTCGGCGACCCACGACCGTACCTGGAAAGCCGCTACCGTAACCCTGTTAGTCAACTCCTATTCTAAATGTCTTTAGCGGCTTTGTGTGGTGCTGGTCAAGTATAGAAGTAACCCACAAATCGCATGACGCTGTCGATGGCGACAACTTCGAAGGACGTTTTCAGGAAGTTTTGGAGCAGAGCGAAGATCTCCGGAACGGCTCGTCTGAAGAGCTCCTCATCGTACGCTGTGTGCTGCACGAGGATGAAGGGCCTAGGAGGGATGAGAGACGCCTGAAGAAGTCGAACTCACTTTCCAAATTTGTTCTCCTTCAGCGCCGCCCAGAAGACCGGCTTCTCTCGGGGATAGCTGAAGAGCTCGACGTTGCACTCGTCGGAAACGTCATCGAGCCAGAGCTTGACGGTCGCGTAGACGCTAAGAAGGTCGGGGAAGACACGAAGTTGGGGAAGGGTGCTTTCGAAATCCTTTTGAGGCACTTGGAAGGCCATCTCTGAACGCAGATCACTATTGCACACGAGTCCACAGATAGCGAGCAGGCTGCACTCGAGCGCGGAACCACGACTGCTGCAATTCTTAAAGGGTAAATCAACTCTGCCCTAGGGCTGCACGCCACTTTACAACGGCTTCGAAGGTCAAAGAACTGATCGACGGTCTGTGCTCAATGGCAGACTCCGCAAAGAGTAATGATAAGACACGCTGGTCACAGGGTATCATACGAAGATCGCAGACTCTTTGCTGGGAGGAAAGAGTGAGCCATAAAACACATGACTGACATCTGTTTTCATCAAACGGGCTTCTTGTAGATGGGTGTAGACGGTGTCCGCTTCTTCTTCTGCCGACTTCTGGAAAATCGCGATTCATATTAACGGAAGCATCGTGCATGAGAAGCTTGAAGCATCGACGTGTGGACGGTAAATGGAATAGCACGAGAGACCACAAGGGAGAACGCATAAAAGTGAGCAATGAATCATTCGACGCCTTTTATTCAAGCTGCCTCTCAGCGATTAAATTTTGCACGCATTGACAATGAAAAGATTCCAACGAGTCGGAAGAATATCATGAAGCCAACCAAAATAAGGAGGTTTATGTAAAGCCAATGCTTCTCCGATCTAAAGCCAAACTTCGTGATAGCGTCTGTTCCATTGACGCCTTCTATGCAAAAAGATTGCTCCTCGGGGGTTTGGCAGCCTAAAGACAGCATTTCTTCACACGTACTTTACCACGGTCGACATACCAGGGAATAACTCTGTTTTATCCGACCACTTATTGATTAGGTGCGCCTCGAAGCTATATTTGAACCAAGACAGGTAAGGGAACGGGCTGAAGTAGCTTGGAATCACGTCCATCCGGAAGAAGAAGCCCGCGAAGACCATCATGGGTACCGCGAACATAGGGACGTAGATGACGGCCACTTCCACCGTACCAAAGACACAGGCGGCAGCGTAGCCCACTGAGGTCGCCACGTTCGTGACACTTACAGTAACCAACGCGAAGTGTAAAAATTCAAAGAAATTTTCATGCAGGGCTAAGAGTGGCAGATGCATTACATTGTCTATCAGATGAGTTCTTACCTGAGAGATAATTGACAAGTATTGCGTAAATCGCGGGCAGAATGATGTACTGCGGCAGTTCTGCTAAGTTCTTCCCGAGGAAGTAGGCGTCCGTACGGTACATGTTCGCTTGGTGCTCACAGAGAAATACTGGAATCTCACTGGTGAAAACCTGGATATAACCATGTTAAAGCTGATAGATCACTACGGCTCACTTACATGGACACACGGCATCATGAACATGAAAGTAGCGTCGCGAAGAGCGTTGAATAGGATTCCATTGTAGTTCATGACCGTCTCCTTCTTCAACTCGGTTTGGAAGTTGACCATGCCCACGATCACCGATGTTACTACTGCTTGGATAAGACGGACTTTCAGAAGGAGAGGATCGCGGAGCGTGGAAACGAAGGACCGCTTCGTGCAGTGGTAAAGCTGGCGATGCCAGGGCGCCGCGTACCTTCTCTTCCGAAGATCTTCATTGCCCCACTTCAGTCGGCGCTCCGAAGTAGGACCGTGAGTGCGCTCGTACAGTTTCCGAGATGTTTCGGAAGACTCGAAAGTTTCCCTCACTTTCTGAAATCAAAATCGCAATTATAGAAAAAAATATCGATGTAAACAGAAGAACGGACGAGCACCGAGTATGATTTTTGAAAGATTCAACTCCGAGTAGAAGAGGAAAACAACCGAACAAATATGCGTTTGTCCGACCGTGCGTCAAGCAAACGAACAAGCAGATTTCCCGTTTTGCATGAATAACTTTTCACGCTTATACAGCTCCATGTCATAAAGGATGAAGTAACTCACAATATTTATCTTCGTTCCCTCCTCTTCTCGACCTTCGGACGTGGCCAAAGTGTGGATGACATGGTCGGCGGGATTCGTGAAGGGCGGCAGCGGATAGCCAGCTTCCTTGAAAAGGTGACAAACTTCGTTTGCCGGGCCCAAGTAGGCAATCTTCCCAAGAGACATCAAACAAAGCTTGTCGAACATGTCGTACACCTGTGAAGACGGCTGGTGAATCGTCATGACGATCGTCTTTCCACGCGACGCCAAATGTCTCAAGGCCTTCACTACTTGGTGAGCCATGAAAGCGTCCAGGCCAGAGGTGGGCTCGTCGCAGAAGAAGATTGATGGGTCGGTGAGAGTTTCACAGGCGAACGACAATCGCTTCATTTCGCCCATTGAGAGACTTTTCTCGAAGCGTACGGCAATACGAGTGTGTTGACAGTCCACCAGGCCCATCTTAAATCATACGTTATTCTGCATCTCTAGCTTTTACATACCTCTTCGAGAACTCGCTCGATCCGATCTTGGCGCTGCTTGTAAGTGTAGCGGGGATGCATCCGCAGGTGGGCGGAGAATGTGAGGTGTTCCCGGACAGTGAGATTTCCGCAGAACATATCGACTTGCTGCACGTAAGCGCTCATCTGCATCATTTGCTCATCGGAGACGCTGTCCCCATTCACCGTAATATTGCCCTTCCACTTGAGGCCCTTCGTGTTCCGCCTGGTCAAAATGTTGAGTAGAGTTGTCTTTCCAGCCCCGCTAAAAATAAGATTACTTAAAAAGAACAACAGGAGCACAACCTCTCGCCCATAATCGCTAAAAGTTCCCCGGGTTCTGCCACGCCGGAAACTCCATGCAGCACCTGGCGCCTTCCACATCGCTTCTTGAACATCGAGAAGAAGCCATCATTCTGTTGGACCGGCACGGAGACTTCCAGATCGCACCAAACGAGTGATTTTTTGAGCTGAAAGTGCATATTAAATCCAGCCGTCGGGTGGCCGGCCACTTACATCCTCGTGATAGCTTTCTTCGGCTGGACTGCCTACTTTGCGCACCGATTCAGCGCTGCCTTCCCCATCGGGGTGCGCGGAGGCATGCGGCTCGGAAGAAGGATTCTGATTGACGACATGTGGCTCTGACGACGAGTCGTGACCGTTGTTGCCTGGACTCATTTCGGGGAATAGTGTCGATACACAAAAATACCCGCTTGACAAGACCGACCGTCCAGAAGGGGAAATGACACACTCACTGACCGACCGCTTCCCCAGTCTGCAACTGCGCTTAGCAAACAGTTGCATGTCTACATTGTTGCACTCGAGTCGGCTTCCTTGGAGGGAGCAGTCGCATCGAATCCCATAGAGAGGGCGACTAGACGGTCGTCGTAGACAAGTTCCAGGCGGTCAGGGAGTTCTTCTGGCGGATTGTCCAAGTCCTGAAAGAAAAGGTTCATTAAAAAGGTTCAAAGTTGTAAGGAAGAACTTCACAAAGAACACGGAGACCATCACCAATGCATGCACCAAAGTGAACTACTTCGCCGACAGGGACGATAAGCTTACACGGTAAACTCGGTCAAGGCAAGTTCCAGGAAGAGAAACAAAAACAAAAGCTAGTATACATGATAAAAAAAGCGTACATGGACGTAAAAGAATAGATCACGATGTTCGTGGAGTCACTCTGAGAGACCTGAACGGACATACGAAAAGATGAACATCGTCCACAAAGGTACGGTAATTGTGAACGTTCGCTTCTTAAAGTAATATACCTCATGCTTCAAACTGAAAACACATGCTTAAGCAGCACAAAAGCAATGTTTATACTTGATATAAGACCTACTTCGATTAAGCGGCAAACTAAAGAGAAACGATCAAGCAACAACATGTTCGCGCCTGTCAACTCCCCTCAAACCACTCTCTATGCCGCGGCTCCCTTTGCCCCATTCTCTCGCCAGCGTCACTGGACTCCAGATTCGGCGGAAACCTTGGTCAACGGGCTCATATGTTTGGCACAAAGCCAGGACACCGTCAACATCCTCAGGACCGCAACACCACCAGAAAAACGGGAGATCAAGAGAGCGAACGAGACTTTCCCACTCAACGGAACTATTATGGAATGGGCTACGGTCCTACTTCGAAAGGCAGCGTCTCGAGGCGACGTCCAAGCCATAAATGCGTTCCAGTGGAAGCAGGCCCTCATATTCCTTGCAGAGGCAATGAGGGCCCAGGGTTTTCATCTGGAAACCCTAAACGAATGTTGGTTCCAAATGAATCAGCACTTTCTTCACTCCCTCCTCAACTGCTACATCGCCGTCGTCGAGGAGGCCAAGTTCCAGATGGCCCGCTGTCCCATGCCCTACTTCTTCCGGGGGTACCTTTGTTTTGCAAGCCACTTCACAAAACACGGGATGCCCCTTGGACTAAGCTCCTCAGGATACGTCCTCAAGATCGAGGAGCTCTTCCGGCAACCATCGGTCCGACCAAAAGAAGGCTGCGTCGTCCACAAAGGACGCAAGAGAACCGAAGGATGGCTGTTCTACTTGGACACCAGCGGGAACGAAACATTCATCAAGACGCTCTACCTCAAGGACGATTACCACCCAAGGCCCGTCCAACGGATTTGAGATGTATTGGTAGAATTTGTATATATATATTGTATAAATAAATATGTTCACTTTTATACTATTCGTAGGTTTTGGGACACACTTTAAAGCCGTGCAACTTGGTCCGACTTTTTACGTCGGACCACAGGGCAGCGCAAATGCTCTGTTGGAGCATAGCGGAAGGCACAAACCTTTGAAACAGCTTCAAAGGCTTACGATGGAGATCACAGGAATCGTAGAAACTTTCTTCACCAAATACTCCCGCCATCAAACCCTGTTTACATAAACCGGTGCTACCTATCGCTGTACCATTTCACGTATATTAAAGTAGTTACAGGAAACAACAGAACATATTTAACTCGTACAGCTACACTGACATAACAGGACAATTTATTACACTCACGTCCTTTGCAACGACTGTTCAAGAACAGTTATACTGGCTCTAGTGCATAAAATAGCCCAGAACCGAGGCGAAGACGGTGGCGCCGACCATCGAAGCGGATTGTGCAGCCGAGGACGACTCGGCAGTGGTGGAGTTCGCAGAAGAAGGCTCGGCGGTAGTCACCGGATCGGAAGTAACGCAGGCGATGGCGACGAAGAGCAGGGCGAGGTAGATAACGGCACGCATATCTGAAAGAAAATGGAGATGAAGAACGTAGTGCATGTGGACGCACCGAGGGAGTTGAGAACAGCGGAGCTGTAGAATGGCGAAATGCGAGCTTATCGTCTTTTTAAATGACTAAGTACGTCTAGACGGACTGCCTTGTCTGCAAAACGTGGAGGATGAAATGTACTCATCGTCTGCCTCAATGACGGTGCATTTCAGGAACAGACACTTTATTGCCGGTCTAGACTTGTAGCCACCTGACAGCTTCTTAAGATGACGGTCAAACAATGAATTTAGCGAACAGTAAGCGAGCATACTTGAGTCAGAAATCTAGTAAGCGAGACACGGAAAGTAATAAGACGCTCTCAACCCCTTCGCTAGATGCATATGAATCCCCTCACACCAAACAAGTCCTAAAGCCGAACTTTCCAACTCGTCTCGTTGTGGGACCCACCGCTTCTTCGAGGCCGAAATCCGGCGCAATCACTTTTCACTGTTTATCCCTTTCCACCACAAGCTAGTCTGGAATCGGTAATGCCCTATGTCGAATGCTATATACCGTATGAATCGCCAAGAATTGCAAACATGTCTTTTCCGTAAATTAAAGGGCGGGCGCATCGAGACACGCCGTTCGCTGTATGGCGTTTAACAGAATATCGCAGTCTTATGCATGCGGCAGCTTACTGAATCCCACTCCGTCTGTATCCACGACCAACTCGAGTTTGTCACAGCATTAAAGTTAAGATCCACGAGCGACTAGCCTGACTGCTGAAAGACCGTTTCCTTGTTGCGGTAAATCGCTCCGTTCGAAGTCGACCTTGACGCTCCTTGAATGGATCACCTAATCGTCCTTCTCTTTCAGATTCCAGATCTCGATGGGCATTAAAGGTCTCCTCCCCTACGTGAAGAATGCCTGTAGAGAGGTGATTCGAATCCATTGAAAGTGAATCCATTGACGTTTTCAGGGAAACATCTCAGAATTTGAGAGGAAAACGATTGCCATCGATGTGAGCTGCTATCTTCACCGAGGAATCGTTGGCTGTATGCACCAGATATCTCAGGGGAAGGAGACCGACTTGTAGGTCCGTTTTGCATATTCGCTTTAAGGCATCTACTTCAGTTATGTGCATTATGTCTTAAAGTATGTGAAGCTCTTGTTATCGCACCAATGTAACGTGATCATGGTATTCGACGGACGCCCCCTGCCTGCAAAAAGAGTATCGTTTACAGAAGCCCTTCACCCTTAATGCTCAATTTAAGGACGTGAACGACGAGAGGCGCGCTAAACGAGAAGTGAACAGAAAACTCGGAGAACAATTGATGAAGGAGGGAAAAGTGGAGGAGGCACAAAAGGTCTTCAGGATGACTTCAACGATCACAGCTGAGATTGTCGAGAAGACCATTCAGGTAAGAACTTCAGAACAGGGAGGCTTCAGCAACGCTTCTGTGATTTAGACGGCCAGAACGCTGGACAGGGTGGACATAGTCGTGGCCCCTTACGAAGCCGACGCACAACTGGCATATTTGACGAAGGCCGGTTTCGCCTATGCCGTTGTAACGGAGGATTCTGATCTTATTCCCTTCGGTTGTGAGCGGATCATCTTCAAGATACAGGACTCGGGCCCTTGCACCATCTACGACCGTTCCAAATTGCCCAAGTGCGTCTGCAAGCAACTCCAACAGAACTTCTCTTTCGATCTATTTCGTCGTATATGTATTCTCGCAGGATGCGATTACTTACAGAAGGGTCTACCTGGAGTTGGTCTGACCAAAGCCGAATCCTTCTTCAGCAAGGCTATGAACCCTAACTTGAAAATTGTAGGTCCACTCCCTTGCTATCTGTTTTACGATGATTCTTCATTTAAGACCCTTCCTCGAATTCCGAGCTACTTGAAAATGCCTAAATTGAAGGCGCTGGTGACAAAAGAGTTCGTGAATGACTTCGAGCGAGCCGACAAGACTTTTCAGTACCAGATCGTCTTTGATCCCAGGTATGTGTACGTTATGAATCGGGATCCTAAGGCAATTTAGGGAACGTTGCCAGAAGCCACTGAATCCGTATCCTGTGGACGAATTAATGGCAGTGGACGATGATGAGGATGACGAGGTAAATAAATCATTCCTAACTCCAATCATACCTGTTTAGTTCATTAGCAAAAGCTCTCAAGATCGCGATTTGAAATTTGCCGGAGTCATAAGTACCCCTAGAGATGCTGTGAGATTAGCCCTGGGAAATCAAAACGATAGCCTTTCAAAATCAAGTATCCAGGACAAGTTTACTCTTCCCAAGCCTATTGCTTCATGGTCCATTTGGAACTCGGATAAAACGAATGATGAACAAGAGGAAGGACACTCGTCATCGGCTCCCTACGCCTTCGTCTCGACATCAGTTATAAGGAAAGTAGAGAAGACCCCCGAAGTTTCGCGAAAACGCTCACATGTGGAGACCGATGAGGATGACAATAAACCAAAGAAGACTGTCTTCATTTCAAAGCCGAAGAATGGTGCACTTAACCCTTGGAATACGGAGGAACTTCTGAAGATGTACGGGACTGCGTCAAAGGAGGAAGCAGAGGTCAAGGAGAAGGAACCTACGCCGAATATCTCCTTTATGTCGTATGCAAATCCCCAGGAAAGGCATGTGAATAGGTCTAACTTTGTTAGAATCTCGATTTGCAGGTTAAAAAGACTCCAGAGTACTACAGAATCGGAACCTTCATCGCCCAAACTCAGTCCGTACTTTTCGAAGCCTTCCGATTCGAGTCCTCGACTGAGATTGGGGTACGCTGGGACGCTCGGAATCGTGTTAACACTGCTTGTTTCAGATTTCTTACAAAGAGCAAGTTGAAACCATTACACAAGCGTGACCGGCCTTTGCTTGAGGAGTCTGGATCAAGGTCATCAGCTTCCTCTGAAAAGGAAAACGACAGTTCCACTCCCCCGAACACTGCCTCCGCGAATCCCTTCGGTAAGTGCTCCGCCTCCACATTCAACCAATCTTATAAGGTTTAGCAAGAAACGACGAAAAAGAAGAAAGTATGGAGCAGTCCTCAGCTGCTATTTCTAGTCCGTTCAATCCTTTCGGTACTGTACCTTCAATTGCAGCTTCTGTGTTAAATCTATCACTTTCAGCCTATCGAGCATCCGGTCTGCGGAGATCAGCGAAGAGTTAAAACAGGTCTTATTATACTCATACTTAACAGAACGACCGATAAACTTGTCTATACATATTGGTTCTTTAGGACCCGTATGGAAGTTATGAAACTGCGTCTAAGATCTTTTGTTTCCGACGACTAGCGGATGCGCTTCTGTCCCCGCTTTGACGCGGCAGTCACAGCAGGTGGCGATAGAAATCGTCGTCGGCACCCAGTCGCCTTGGACCCTCCGCAGCACGTCCAGGTTACGGTAGCGCTGCTGGCAAGATCCCCACCCTGAAACGCGTCATGGCCAGTTTCCTTGGGAGGGCAATATACCCGAAAGACAGAAGTCACTCTCTTTGCAGACGAGTTCGTTGACAAGCCGAGGGAAGTAGTCCGCGGGAAGCTGGCGCCACGTCCAACAGGCCGTGCAGAGATTCAGAAGGTCCGTTTCTTCGCTTTCAATCTCCCCACGTTCGACGCAGCTGATCACGAAACGCTCTCCTGGAAGTTCTTGTTGTCTCAGATTCTCTGAACTTAATTTACCCAACATGGAGGGCTCTGTGGATTGTCTCTTCTTTCGACCAAGGAGGCCGCCTCCTAGTCCTCCTGTCGCAGATGCCTCGATACCACCACCTATGGCACCGGTTGCAGCTCCACCTGGAAAGCTGCCGCTTTGAGAAGAAGTTCCCTGACTGGTGATGCTTTCGGCAGCGTGCTCTCCAGTTCCTGAGGCACCGCCGAGGGTTGAAGTCCCGCCGAGACCGCCGAGGCCTGAGCTTCCACTGAGACCGCCAAGACCTGTGGCCCCACCGAGGCCTGAGGAGCCGCCAAGGCCTGAGTTTCCAGTAAAACCACCAAGACCTGAGGAGCCTCCTAGGCCTGAGCCTCCAGTAAGACCTCCGAGGCCTGAACTTCCACTGAGACCACCAAGGCCTAAAGTCCCGCCGAGCTCTGAGCCTCCGCCGATACCGCCTAAGCCTGAGCCTCCGCTGATACCACCTAGGCCTGAAGTCCCGCCAAGACCTCCATTCCCACCGAGGCCTGCTTGATTGCCGATGCCTTCGAATTGCTGGCCACTGACCCCGGAAACTTGGTTCAGGCCAGCATTGAGTGCCTGTGCACCGGTTTGTAAGAGTTGAGCGCCGATGTTCCGCCCTGCTTGGGTCTCTACCATCTGGAAAATACGATAGGAGTACGGCAGTCACTACAGCACTTACTCCGAGTTCTCCACCTTGAAATTGAGGAACATTTCCTTGGCTGCCCCCTTGTAGAAATTGGCCCTGGACGTCTGAACCTTGAGCGAACCCTTGTTCTCCACCGGAAAAGGGCTGTTGGACTCCTTGAGACTGGAATTGACCTGTCTGAGTTTCTCCCGTTTCAGGGAACTGGGATTGGAATTGACCACCCTGTCCAGTTACTGGATTTTGTTGCTGGAATTGTCCGACTTGTACAGGAAACTGAGGCTGCTGTGGGGACTGCGCGGTTTGGATCTGCCCCGATTCAGGAAACTGGGGTTGCGGCTGAAATTGGACTTGTTGGAACGGTTGGCCTTCAACAGGCTGTGCAAGTGCTTGGAAGCCCATTGGAGTCGGCTGTGGTGCGAATTGAGGTGCTTGTTGTCCCGCCTGGAGAGACTGTCCAGCAGGTGTCATCTGTGGAACAGAAGGCTGTGGTGCGAGGTTAGTCGTGGGAGGCGTGGGCTTTAGCAGATCTTCAAAGGAGATCGTGGCGGTGAGGGGAGGTGGCGGCAGGGGTGGCCAATTGGGCGGAGGATGGTCCTCCTGACCGGGTGGAGGTGCCTCGGCGACGATCGGTTGTGAAGCTTCTGGAGGGACGGGGGGATTCACCTGTGGTCGCTGCTCGAAGGCTGCCGGAGGCGGTGGAACAGCCGCGGCTTCTTGGGGAATAGGCGCTGAACCGGGTACTTCGCCTCGTGGATGGACTCTCATTCCTGATCGCCGACCTCCTCCACCTCCACTACCGGTGGTGCCGGAGCCTCTATGGAGCCCGATCTGATGAGCATGTTCCTCTTCTAGAACCTGGGATACGGTAGCTCTAGCCATCTCCTCCTGCACTCCACTCTACCTGATCTATTGCCGCGCTGAGAGTCGACGGAGGCGGTCCCGGATGCGCTGCTATCTCCCTCGCGCCATCGTCGATCATTTGCTGAACGTGGGGAGCAGCCGTGGGCGGCTCGAGGATCTTCAACGCAGGTACAGTATACCGATTGCAAGTCGAACATACAGGCACACGACGACCCAGTCGTAGTCGTTCGCACATCCCCGGCCTTAGCTTCTTCTCCGCGGGCAAGGCAAAAGGGAACGCTTCGTTCTCGAGGATTAGTCCTGCCCGCCGCAGGCGATAGAAGAGGAAAGCGGCGCAATTTCGGCATTCTTTCGAGACACAATTGAACGAGCCAGGTTTCTAGGCTCTATTATGAAATTTACTACCTTCTAAGAACTTACTATGACCCTGTCCATCGATTCGCCGGGTTCCTGTCCTGCCAAGGTGGGATCGGCGAATGAGAGGATTGCCTCGGGGATGTTCGCTGCTTGGAATCGACTGTCGTAAGTAATGCACTTTCCGCTGCCGGGTAAAGCCACACATGGACACTAGCAATAAGCTCTTATATTCAACAGGGATTACGGTATCGGCCTTACCTGACCAACTTCGTTTCCTCGGCCTTTCTGCTTGACAAGTTCTGGGAAGCTGAGGTATCCGGGATGTTCGTGAGAAATTGAGTCCGGATCCACATAAGAGACGGCAACTTCGCCGACGTTTTGGGATATAACATCGGCGGAGACGGTCAAGACACGAAACGCGAGGCAAAGACTCAGGAGAGGGAACATCGAAAAGGAAAGATCGGCGCAAAGTGCATTTGGAAAGCGAATGAGGCGAAGAAGCGCTCGCCGCGGGGAAACGTGTTTGCCGCGTGCTTTCGGAGAAGTGACACCGTTGGAACCAATGGGATTGAAACATGGAAACTGCCTGTGACTCCAAAACAAAGAGCGGCGAATTATTACATTGATTACCGTGACAAAGTGACGGCTTTGTTGCGTCCTAATAGGAACGAAGAGTGCGGTAGATGACGCTGACGATGGAATATGGGGCTTCAGCTACTTGAGTATGGCGGAACGGGTTTTGGATGGGCAGAATCGTTAAGGGAAATTTGTTCCAAGAAAGAAGTAACAGCTAATTTTACTCCTTATAAGTTCCAGGGCAAAAACTTCAAATGAGAAATTCGGAGCTAATAGGCTTTCTGACGAAACCTTTCCTTTTGTTCGGAGGGGTCATATGCATCGAAGAGTTTCCGGATGGCACGTCACCTTCTTGGAGCTCGAAATACTTGGCCTGGGACCCTGGGTATAATGGTTCTTCGTTGTTGCTATCTAAATGAAGCCTTTATACAGTGATGTGGAAACTGTTTCCCAACTCTTCTTCCTCCTACTATCACTCTTGCTTTTGGTCTTGGATGCTTGTTCACCGGAATGTTCGGAGTCCTTTCCACTCGTGCTATCAGATCCGTCTGCTGTCTGCAGCTTCACGCTTAAGGACTTCTTTGTCTTGTTCTCCCAGTCGTAAGGGTCGTCAAACTGTATCTTCTTCCTTTTCAGTGCGTCCATAAGCTAAATTGACAAAGTTAAAACTGGAAACTATGGGTGGGGCTTCACCTTCTCGAAAATCATTTTATAATCCGGGCGATCGTAAAACCTCAACTTCCTGATGTGACCCATTATTGGCTGAAAGCACTCAAGCTTCCCAGAGAGCATCTTCTCATCTGTAAACTCCTCCTTTATCCGTTGAATTCGCTCGTCCTTCGCATTTTTCGTCCATGGTAGCCCGGGGCCCAAGTCGATCATCGAGTAAATGTAGGCCCACATGTCATCCGCCCGCGACTGCTCAATTTTCAAGTGGATGTTCAAGGAGCAGAATCGACTCGTTCCGCGTACTTCTGCCTGAAAGCTTTGGATTATCACCGTCATAGAGTATTTCAGATGTCACCTTATCTCTGGCCTTGCGGAACATCCACTTTCCAGATGTGTCTTTCTCTGCGTATCTTCTCGCGAGTCCGTAATCGATCAGGTAGATCATCTTGGAGTCTTGGACGGTCGCACCGAAGACCATATTGGAGGGCTTAACATCGCGGTGCAAATATCCTATCTCGTGGACCTGCTTGATGGCGAAGAGCGCGTGAACGGCGAGGCGGAGTACGGTAGAGTCGCTGAATTGCGCAATGCCGGACTCCTTCTTCATTGTGTACAGATCTATGCCACAGCGCGAGATGACGATGTAAGTGTACGTGGAGCGTTTCCCTGCTGCGAAGAGTTGGGGAGTGTGCGGACGATTCGCAAGCTCCTTCAGTACTTCCACCTCCATCTTCAGAAGGCCCTCTTCGTTGGTGATATTGTTGAGCTCAATCTGAAGCTCCTTTTTAAGTTGTTCTTCGTTGTATGAAAACATACCTTTAGAGCAACACTCGTCTTGGTCTTGCGATCGTCCGCCGCGTAAACTTCCCCGAACGTTCCGGCTCCGAGACGATGCGAGATCTTCCATCGATTGCTCACGACCTTTCCGCTACGAAGAAACGGTGGATGAAGCTGCTCGGAAGCCTCCTTTGGTTCCTGCCGTTTCCTCATTGGCTCTGCTCGTTGAATGATCCGCCATCTGTCTGAAGGATCTGGAACGTGCAATTACATCTGCAAAATGCGAGCATCCAGAATATTCCACGGAGACAGACGGAATCTGGTTAGACAGGAGTCTGCAAGGCTGCGAGCAGTCGGTCCATTTGCTCGCTGAGAGAAGGTTGTGCCCGCGGCCCAGTTGAAATGTCGACGCACGAAGAGGAGCTCTCCCGACTTTCCGCCTCTACTGCCATTTCTATTGGAGAACTTGACCTACAGCAGCAGGCTGTGGAAGAAACGCCACCAGCGTCGCCGAAGCCTCGTGAGTTCCGATTTGCTTTGCACACGGACGACGATGGCGTCGTCAAGGGTCAATTCGACTCGCGATTCCCCGGAGGATGCAGTTTTCCACTCAAGAAGGATGTCAATCTGTTGGTCTACCCAGTCGTAAATGTAAGCCGTTCATCTCTTGTTTCGTCTTCAAATATTCACTTTGGGCATTTTAGGAAGACAAACACAGCATCATTGTGAAAGGCGAGGCTCGCATTCCTATGGAATGGAGCTACGTCATCCAGATGCGCATTCGCACTGGCCACGCGAACAGCCGTCTGATGAGTGTGGTCGACGCCGACGTTTTCGAGCTAGGCAACCGCGAAGACCCCATCGTCATCGACATCAACGACCCGATGGTAGAGAAGCTGCGCTTCGACGTCCGCTTCATCCGCCAGATGAACGATCCGCTTCCCGTGTACGATTTCGGGAACGTCGAATTGTGCTTCAAGGACGGATTACCCAATCTGCGCGTCCACAAGGAACTTCTGGCATTGCACTCCGACTACATGGGTGAGTCACATGGGGACAAAATGATCTATATAGAGCCTCTTGTTTAGCTGACAAGTTGAAGAACGTCGAAGATGGCTCCATCGTAGAGATGGGAAACTCGCCTCGTCATTGCTTCCTCGAGGTTCTCCACCAGATATACCGTATCCAACGTCCCATCTGGGCTGATTTCCGTGCATTGTGCCAAGGGGCTCTGGCATACCAGGTGCAGACCATCACCGAAGTGCTCGTCCAACATTTGGTCAACTACGAACGGGTTGGTCAGCTCAAATTCCGAATCTATTATATTCCCATGTTATTATAGTTCACGCTGGAACAGAAGTTGATTGAAGCTGCGCGTCTCCAGCTTATCGATGCCATCGGAGAGTTGGCTTTCCGAGCTGAGCAAAATGGCAATTGGAGTTATCTCGTCGGAAAGGGCTTTGACGCAGCTGAGGAGCTTGGGGAACCTATTTATCACATGGTTGTTTGTCCCGCTATCGTCAAGGTAAAGCGTCTCATTTAATGTGAATGTACTACGAAAATTACATCACTTTTAGGCCAAATATAGTCGGATCGGCGAAACGTACAAAAAGTCGGTCATTCCAGCCTTCAACTTAAGGAACCCCAGCCCTGAGGAGCATCGTTTGGCCAGTCCTATCGTGGTTGGAGGCAAGACTCTTTGGGTTAACCGAGGAATCTTGGCTTTATGTGGAACCGAACGCTTTGGTCGTGGCAACAACGGTAACATTTACGGAATTGTTCGAGAAATAATATCCCGTTGCAGGAGAACTATACCCTCTGGTGACCGGTGCTCTACAGGAAGCCCTCAACCTAGCCAAGGTGACGCTGTACGAAGCATTGGAGGCTCTCTTCCTCTACTTGTATCCAGGACAAAAAACCATACAAATAGAATTTGTCCGCCCCCTCATCATCTTCCTCCACACACACCAGATGACCCACTGCAAGGAGGAGCTTGAGCTGATGCTCGCCGACGAGCCCCCTTTCACTCCACAGATGCTGCTCGACCATCTGATGTACGCGGAGAACTACGGACTCGAGAATCTCCGTCGCATGTGTCTTCTCCGCGTGGAGGGAAGCTGCCAGGCCATTGCTGCACAGATGGTCAACCTTCCGGAGTTCCAGGAGGTGCTCAGTGCTCGCACTCGGCAGATGGTACTCGACCGCCACTGCTCCGGATGGGCTCTGTCATGGACGAAGTTGTGGAGCAAGTACGTTATGGACACCCTCCGCAGATATACAACTTCCTTTTCTCTTTCTAGGGTGCCTACGAAACGACTGGTACGTGGAGTGACAAACGAAGTCGGAGGACCAAAACCCTGCGAGCTGGAGAACGCGCTGCACACCTTCCGTTGTGGTGGTTCCGATGTGGCCTTTGGCGGACGCAGTGCAATTTTAGGAACTGGGCAGTAAAATTGTTCATTTAAAAATAATAAAGCGGTGATGCCTTGAGAACTAACAACAGGAGTAAGGTCACCGGGATGACCGAGTGGTTAAGGCATTTGACGTAAGTTCCTCTGACTTCACTAGTTATCGACGATATTGCAGCCGTACAGACCGGATTGACAAGGATGTTCGTGAGAAGTACTAAGAAACCTTTTTTATTTACTTCCAAAAGGAATTAATACCGCGGAATGTCCGATATTTACAACTGTACAACACGTCCAAGTACTTCGGTCTAATAGCGGGCCTGTTGGCCCCACTGAGGCGGCGGTTGCTGCTGCTGTTGTTGCTGCTGCATGAACTGTGCGTTCTGCGGAGGCATCATCATTTGCCCCTGCTGCGGCATCATGTGCCCCTGAGGGCCCATGTACATCTGCTGCTGTTGTGGCCGCATGCCCATCATGTGGCCCTGTTGCGGCGCCGCATTCATCATCTGCTGCGGTCCGGCGTTCATCATTTGCTGCGGTTGCTGGTGGCCGTAGGGCCCCGCCGGTCCCAGCATGTTCTGCCGCTGCTGCATCACCATCTGAGGCGGCTGTTGCGGGAACATGGGACCCGGGCCCTGCGGGCCGTTCATCTGTGGCCCGCCGTACGGCCCACCCGGTGGTCCCATGCCAGGTGCCATCCCGCCAGGCATCATCATCTGCGGTTGCTGCTGCTCGAATCCCGAAGTCATGGGCGGTTGCGGCATCGGCTGCGACGTTGCTGCAACACCGTAGTCCGGCGGAGCTCCTGGCGCGTACATCATAGGTTGTCCACCACCCTGCATCTCCATCTTGATCTCCATCTTGATTGGTGGCTCGTACGCGCCCTGCGTCATCTGCTGTGTGGGCGGGCCGCCGCCTCCGGTGCGCATCTTCTTCACCGCGGGCTCCATCATCTGCCCATGCTGCTGTGGCGGCTGTAACTTTGAGGACGAATTCTTCTCGTCGTTGTCCGACGTAAGGAAGTCGCGCTTGGGGTACGGTATCTCGCACTTGGCGAAGACGTCCTCAGTAGGCCGCGGCTCCTCGTGGAAGTAGGGGTCGTTAAGTGACTCGGCGGCGGTAACGCGTTTGTTCGGGTCCATGATCAGCAGCTTCTGCAGCAAGTAGAACGCCTTCGTGTCGCAGCGGATCTTGTGTCGTTCCATGTACTTCTGCAGACAGGCCTGGGTGTACCTAAACGCGAGGACCTTGAATGCACACTTGGGGTAGGATGACTTACGTCGCGCGTTTGAAGTCCTGCTGCATCTTGGGGTAGTGCGGCATGCGCTTGAGGTCAGGCCAGTCCTGGTCGGTGGGGTAGCCCATCACCTGGAAGATCCTATCCAGCTGCTCCTGGTGGTAGGGACTGGAGGCCTTGATGTCCTCGTCTTTGCAGAAGAAGACCGGTTCTGACGTGAGAAGCTCAGCGAAGATGCAGCCGATGGCCCAGATGTCGATAGCCTGAAGAGGATTACGGTAGTCTGGGGCGACGAATAAGGAATATCAAGAATTGGAACAAAAACCCTGTGGACTACATCACAAAGTACCGTACCTTCGTGTAATGCTTGGCTCCGAGGAGAAGTTCGGGCGCGCGGTACCAGAAGGTGACGACAACGGGGTCGAGCTCCGCGAGTGGCTTCAGTGGGTTGTGGAAGATTCGGGCAAATCCCATGTCGGCGATCTTGACACGTCCGCGTTCGACGCCAGGACCCTCGCCCATGACAAGGATGTTTGCGGGCTTGAGGTCACGGTGGAGGATCCAGTTCGTGTGGAGGTAGTAGATACCGTCCAGGATCTGGTAGAGTAGTGACTTGACCATGGACTTCGGCACGATCACTGCCTGCTTCTTGGCCTTCGCGTTCCTGTGGAACTTGATGATGTGCCAAAGGTCGTGCTCGGCGAAGTCGAGAAGCAGCCAAACCTTCCGGTCGCCAGGCGTGAGGAAGATGCGCTGCAGCCGGATGAGATTCGGGTGGCGGAGCTCGCGCAGTAGCGCGATCTCACGGCAGGCGGACATGGAGAAGCCCTGGCCGTCGATGAGTTTAAGGGCAAACACGTGAGCAGGCTTGTTTGGCTCGGGGAACTTGGGTACCGCCTTGTAGACATGTCCGTACGTTCCTCTGCCGATCTGAAGGGATAAGGATTAGATGGGAGGTGGGGACGAAGAAGGAGATGAAAGGCATGGAGACAGAAGACAGGAGACAGGAGCTGGGAGAGGAGAAAAGAAGGAGATGAGGAACAGAAGGAGCAGAAGACGGAACATGGAATGAGACGGAATTCAGGAGGAGAAGGATAATGCCAGGCGAAACAGTCCCCGAAGTAGCCTCCCATCCTGAAAAGTACCCACCTTCGAGTCCTGGTAGATGTAGAGGTTCTCGACTCGCTCGCGCGTGGCCTCCAACTCCTTCTTGAAGTTCGGATCTATGAGATTCATCTCTGCGGCTCGAATCTCCGCTCACGCAAGATCGATCCGTATGTCGGCAAAATGCTGTGACGTTGGGACATGTCGCACGTTCGGTCTCTTCGGGAGAGGAAACTCCTCGACTCAAAACCGAACGGAAAAACAATCGATCTGCGTTGATCAGATGTTCCACATAAGCTGCTGGGATCACGACGGCGGCCGATCGTCTCCTTGGCACCTGAAAAAAGAACTGAACCATTATTTAGCCATGCATTTCTATAGCGCCCATCAGATTACGGTCACGATCTTCACCCCCTATAGGTAGGCTCTTTGCTTCAGCATAACTGTAGCCCATCTAACGAAAGGAGTTCTGTGGATCGAGATCTATAAACCGGAAAGATATTCAGATGGAACTGTACAACAGAAGGAGGGTTGGCCTTGGGACGATCCAATCGAAGACCTCGACGAAGTCTTCGTCTCGCAGACGGAGTGGACCTTGCAAATGTCAAAGAGACAGACAGTCTAGGGGCGCTTGCAGAGAGCCAGGAGGGCGGCCAGACTTCTGACTGCACTGTGAAGAGTCGGCCGTTTCACGTCCAGTTCAAGGTGGTGATCAACAAGGTGCGGTCGACGGCCCTCTTTCCAAACCGGCCGAAGGCGCTCTCTGTTTGAAATTCAAACAAGAAACGAACGGACTACGGTAATTTCATGTGGGAAATGTGAATTCACTGCTTCTGTAGGGATGATCGTCGTCCTGTTCGTGATCGCCTTGCCCGTCTTTGTTGCCAATGCGATCGTCGCCTGCTCGACTAAGAAGTCCGCACATCCTGCTCAGCAGGGTGCGAGTTCTGCCCGTCCTTCTAAGGTAAACATTGTCATGTGTTTTCTCTAAATCTTTTGTCTCTAAAATTTCAGTCTTCCACAACGCCGACTACTTCGTCAGGAACACCGCCAGATATACCACTCCCTGTTCCCTCGAAAAGCAGTAACAGTAAAACAGGCCAGAAAGACCAGGAAGGTGTCGACGGACCATACGAAGACGTAACAGTGGGATAAAACATAGAAGACTCGTAATGGTCCGAGACTTAGCAGTGTTTACGTGATAAAGATTTGTCCTGAACTGCGTCACTTCTACTTCCAAGGCGATTTTCAAGACCAAAGGAGTCCTTCGCTTGCACCTCCGTCATCATCGCTCTTCGTAACGATCTGCTCGGAACTGTTGAAAATAGCCAAGGTGAGTCATTGCAACGTTTACTCAATGAAGTGGATGTCCATAACAAACTGCAAACAACATGAGGTATAAATTAAGCGAGATCCATTAGAAATCGATCTTCCCTGCCGCCTTGAACTTCTGACACAAGGGATCCAGCGCTTTTCCCATGAACGGCAACGTCGCGCGCTTGTAGTAGTCCCCTGCGATGCGCAGATTCCCAATTGCCACCTCCACCGGAATGGAGTACATCGAGCCTCCAGGAGCGTCGTAGCCGACCTTCACCAAATGCATGTGGAGGTGGTAAAAGGACGGTTGGTAGTGGAAGTATGCCTTGATCTGGGCAGGGTTGACACCATAGCGCTCGCGAATCGCCTTCTTGCTCTTCTCGAGCACGTTCTCCAGCAGGGGAATGTCGTCAGCCGTGAGATGTCTAAACAGTTCACAAGTGAAAGATCGTATAAAGAGGACCAACCGAACAGATTTGATGCCACGACGACGGACCAAAGCCTGGCAGTACAAGTTCTCCATGGTTTCGCCGTTCCATTTCAGGTCAGGGTAGAGCTGGAAGCCGTTGTGCTCGTCAGGATCTTCGAAGATCAGCCGATCCTGTTCGGACTTGTGATCGAGGCAGTTGTAAACCCACTGGACACTGAGGTTGCTTTCAAGGATGTGCGGCAGTGTGATCGTCTCATAGTCCGCTCCGGTCTCCGCGATCAGATACCGATCCTGGGCTCTGTACTTAAGAACGTGTTTCTCGGTGGCCGGGTAGATCAGAGTTGACTTAACTCCTAAAACCGAAGGGTTACACTCATATGCCAACTATTGATGTCTACGTCTGATCATAGCCAGACGGCTCGCTCGGACATACTGTCTGTCTACTGTCTATCACCTACCATTGAGCTTCGCCGGAATCTCCTGCTCGTAGTTCCCATAAATGTCGTTCTTCACAAGAAGATTCATTTTTGACCCTTTGATCCACTTCTCTGCTTCGGAGGGATTCTCCGCGAATGGCTGCTTGTCACAGATCAGGATCGCGTTCTTGCTGTCCTTCTCCAGAAGAACGAAGATGGATTTGCGCGTTATGTCGCTGTTCAGCACTTCCTTGAACGTGAAGCCCTCGAGGCTGGCCAATCCTGCTTCACTTCCACTTGGCGCGTCACACTCAGATGGCATACTGTTGTGTAAAGTCTGAAACCTCAAAACTGGGTAAATAAACCTTCATGTACAAATGGCGCGATGAACAATGAAAACACGGCACAGGGCACAGCATAACAATGGTTTGCAGGGCAAGAAAGCTGTACGAACACACAAACTAAACAGGGAAGGTCCATAGTCAATCACGTCGGGACCAAAGTCACCAAAGGAGGTTCGAGTTCTGGTGTTGGAGTTCCCAGGCCAATCCACTAATCTACAGTATCTAGAGTCATCAACTCGACATGACACAGGCACATCTCCCGATAGAAGTTCATTATATACACTATTATGTCCGAAAATAAATAGACTTTGTAAGTGAAACTCAGTAGACAGGCTTGTATTTCTTTAACTCCACCATGATATGATGGATGTTGATGAGTTCGTTGCGGACGGCGCACTCGGTGAACGCCTCGTGGGAGAGCACTTTGCTGAACCGGTGGTAGTACTGGACCAGCTGGGTGAACGCCGCCTGCAGAATGTTCGTGCCGTTCTTGAAGTTCGTAAACGAGGTGAGGATCTCCCTGTTGATGGCATCGATCGACTTCTTCCAGTCGGCGCTGAACGCCTTGACGATGTCGGTGATGTGTCCCGAATTCGCGTAGCGGATCAAGAGTTGCGTGTGGGACTGCTCGACAAGCGGTTCGCACTCGTTGACGAAAGCGATCAGCTGTCCGAAGTGGGGGTTCAGCATCTCCTCCACGAAGCTGCTGATTTTCGTCTGCTGCAGCTCCCAGAAGCTCGTTCGTTCCTTGGAATCCGTGGTTACCCGTTCCTAAGTGGTGTTGTCAGTGAAGCCTTGATATGGGTGGCTTACGTCTAGGATATTTAGAATGACGTCGTAATTGTTGATCACGCAGACAAGTCGGTCCTTCCTCTTCGGGAGTTGAGAAGCCAGGCGGTTGAGGAGCTTCTCGATTTCCGTCTGCTGACGAGTAAGGTGCTTCTGGAATACATTGGTGAGTGGATAAAAAGAAAACGAGCATTCAAAGTGTCTCTTGTCTCAAAATGCAGACAGTACCTGTAATTGAGGATCCATCGGCTTTCCAGAAAGCTGGCAGCACACAAGTAGGGCGCACGTGAATTCCGCGTATCTTCGAATCACGTAGTGAGGCGTCGTGTCGACGGTCAACCTCTGCACATCCAGATTCCGGACACTCTCATTATGCATCTCCATCACGGACTCGAAGCGGGCCCAAAGAAGGCGAAGGATGCTGTCCCAGTAGCCGTCAATCGGAGGAACCTCCCTCTCGGCCATGAGGTCGTAGTACTTCGAGCACAAGCATATGCAGATGTACAGCGAAATCGCGTCATAGTTGACCGCTATCTTCTCTTGGAACATTTTCTAAACTACCGTAACCACTGGTCCGAATGACGTGAGTGTTACCAGGAGATGGGTGATAGCCTTGCCCATGATTTGTGTGAAGAGCTCGACCGTTGTTTGACCCGTTACCATGAAGAAGTCGGCGATGAAAAGGTACTCGTGGCTGCAGTGGTCCACCAGGGCGTACTGTATACTTCGGAAGAGGCATTCGAATTGGAACTGCAAAAGGCAACGTTACTTAAGGCCCCTTTCAAGATGCAAGATGCCTACCCGTTCATTGGCTTGCTGAGCGGCGTGCGGGACAATTAGAGGAGCCATGAGATCCAGTGAGAGCAGACTTTCACGAACACCCAATGAGAATACGGTAGCGCGGTTCCGCACTTGAGGTTTAGAGGAGATAGAGAAGAAGCCGCCTCCTTTGACGTGGTCTTCGGCTCCAAGTAGATCGTCTTTTGTTGCACTGTCAGCCATCTAAATATCCAAGTTCTGGGTTGAATGTTCCAAGGCTTCAGCTAACCTGTAGTTTGAAGAGTCGAGAAGCGTAGGTCTTGAAGTACGAGAAGAACATCTTTCCCACGGTGTCCATGTACTCATCGCGGATCTGAAAGGGGACTGTGATTCAACAGTTTACAGGATAAATCGCACCTCTCGAGCGACTTGGCGATCATTGGCCAGGAAGAATTCGTAGAAGAAGCGATTCTTGAGAAGAGCGTTCTGTGGGATCTGATAGTTCGTCAACGGCTTCTTGAAGAAAGATATTTTCACGAGAAGCCACTCCCGCATCTTCTCCATTGCCTTGTACTTCAGATTCTCTATAACGTCCTGCACATCTGACACAGCCTTCGCCTCCTTGAATTCCTGAGCCTTCAAGAACTGCAGCTTATGCTGGAGTTCGTGGAGTTGTTCAAGAAACTCGCGGTCGTTCACGTCTCGCTCCAGAATTGCCCTATAACAGTAGATAGCGAATGAAAAGCGGTTCGAACATACTGGATCATCACAGGAGAGACGACCATATCGTCGACGAACTGGCTGAGCTCGCCCCGCACCTGCTGGCGATTCTGGAGCTGTTGATTGATGTCTACAGACTGCTCTTGGAGCCTCTTCATGTCAGAGGAGATGGAGCCCAGCTCGACGAGGAATCCGGAGAGCATTCCTTCAAGCCGCTCGAAGACTTCATCGCAGGCCGTGATTTGTCCATGGAGGTCCACGAGCTTGTCCGCCTGCTGGATACAGTCCTGGACGGCGTCGCGATTCGCCACCTTCAGCTGCTCGTCGATCTGCGCAGAGTACTTCCGGAGGTCCAATCCGCTCTCCAGCGCCGAGCGCACGATCTCGTCATCAGCCTCAAGCACGTCTTCCAATGTGGAGCCAGAAGGCGCTCCTGAAATCTTCGAAGCCGACATCGTGGAAGACGGCGAGGGAGAGGCCATCTGACTGAAAGAGTTTTTACGATGTGTGTGGTCGTCGGACGCGCATCTCGAATTGCCATGTCGGAGGCGATCCTCTTTCTGATTGTTCTGTTCTCATTATTTGCCCAAGTAGTGAACAACACAAAAGAACTTCTCCAGACCCATCCAGAGGACAGTAGTGTTGCCTCATGATTAAAGATTAAAGCTCGCTCGGTAGGATAGATTTGAATGAGATACGGAAGGTACGTAATAAGGCAGTTAGCCAGTGGCATCTCCCCAATTGGAAGTCCTTGGAACTCCATGAAAGTTTGATGTCCGTATCTATCGTGTTTCGCAATGCAGAATTCAGGGCACGCACAGAGGTGCCATCTGCGCGGGTTCTTCCCGTTCGTTTGTAATTATCGGCCCCTGTGGTTTACATTTATTCGTTGTTCGCCGCCAAGGTATGGTTGCCAAGGGATTTGGTACTAGCAGAAGTCTACCGTCCTGTGATTTGCTAATGTTGGGACTGTTCTGCAATTCTCCTATTTGCTGAAATCTGTCTGAGTCTATCTTTTGTTTGTGTCTTCTTTTTGTCTAGATTTATCTACTGTCTGTGTCTGCGTCTGCTGTGTCTAGAAGTCTAGGTACTTTACGCCAGTTTCAGCAGCTTGTTGAATGTTGCCTGTATTCCATTTACCGTGAATGTACATACTGTAAAATCAGTGCTAAGGAAACGATGTCGCGTTGCTTACTAAATATTGCGTTTATTTGCAGGTAATTGGGAGGAAACGACACCAATCGGTCCTTGCCGATCCCCCAATTTGACCCCCACCGTTATGAGCCAGAAAGAAGAGCTCAAAGAGGTCGTCGAAAAAAATTTCGACGAGCCAGCCAACGATGAGACCGCGCATAGCGAAGGTATTTTTAAACTTCTTTATCCTAATCTACGAAACTCTGTAGACCTCACAGCAGCCAACGGATCATCGTCAGAGGACGCTCAGCGGGAGCTTCAAGCGGCAGAAGAAGAGAAGCCGAAGAACGCCACGAAGAAGGCGCGTCAATTTGACTTCGAATCGCTTTTTGCGCAAGCGATTCAGAACGCGCCGTCGGGGCATCTCCCAACAGAAGGCTCAATTGACCGCTTCGAGAACCTTCAAGTCTCTGGTCAAGAAAATAGCGAGGAAGGGCCAGCAGACCGAAGACACTCTGTCGTAAGTGCGTTTGCTTTTGGCACCTGCTAAAACTCGGATTTCAGGGATCTCATGATGCAACTGCAGGTGTCAGAGGGAATGTACGACAAGCGGAAGTAGAATCCGACAGCGACGACGACATCGGGCCGGCTCTTCCTCCAGGTTTCAAGGTAACCTATCCTCTCACACCAGAAGCAATTAACTGTTTCGGTTTAGGTCGACAAGACGGTTATGGTGGAAAAACCGAAGCATGCCGATGAACCCGAGGAATTCGAAGACTTCGACAGGATATCGACCGCAGTGCTCATCCCGACCGCCTGTGAAGTCTCGATCCGGCACGGATCTAAGCCAGTAAGTGAACTAAGGAATCAGCAGATTTACCTTCTATCTTCTAGGTCACCGCATTCTCATTTGACCAGTCCGGATCTAAATTTGCCACAGGGGCCGTCGACTACCATGTCAACCTATACGAGTTCCAGAAGATGGACTCGACAATGAAGGCCTTCAGGGAGCTGACGCCGTGTGAGAGGTAGATTCTTTTACCTGGTCCACGTAATGAAACAGTTTCCTTTCAGTCACCCGATCCACTGTGTAGCCTACAGTGCAAACGGAGAGGACCTGCTCATAGCCAGTGGAGACGCCATCATCAAGATCCTTGACCGACAAGGCAAACAAAAGTCAGAAACCGTCCGTGGAGACCAGTACTTGATCGATCTGAGTCAAACGAAAGGACACACGGGTACGGTGAACTGCCTCGTGTGGCACCCGCTCCTGAAGACGGAATTCCTCTCCGCCAGTGTCGACGGCTCCCTCCGCGTTTGGAGCACCGAGGACCACAAGGACATTACGAGGTGCATTAACAAGCAGAAGAAGCTCATCAAGGTGAAAGGAGCACACGGGAAACGCGCAAATCCCACTACCTGCTGCTACTCCCGTGATGGGAAACTCATCGCGGCAGGGTGTTACGACGGTTCTATCCTGATCTGGAAGAACGGGAACATATTCGTCAACACGGCTTACGCCAATCGAGAGGCGCACAAGGGCCCAGTAACATCGCTATGCTTCTCGCCAGACGGAACGCGCCTTCTGTCTCGATCGCGTAAGTTTTTTTTCCCTTCCAAGAATCTCAGTAACCTTGGTTATTTAGTAGATGGAACCCTCAAGATGTTCGAACTAGCCAACTTCAAGAAACCTCAGTTGGAAGCGTCAGATTTGCCGAATTCCTTCGCAGAGTAAGCTTGTAGGCGCGACTATGGGTTCATTCGATGTTTTCAGGACGGATTGTGGCTGGAGCCCGCGAGGCGAAGTAGTATTTACTGGAACGTCGGAAACTTCCCGCACTGGGGACACTGGTCAGCTCCTGTTCCTCGACGCGACAACTTTCGAGAAAGTTTACCAGATCGACTACGCGAAGGCCGGATGCGTACGCGTTGTTTGGCACCCACGGTTGAACCAGATAATGGCCTCCTTGAGCGACGGAAGTCTCAAGTTGTACTACGACCCAGAAACTAGTCTGCGCGGGGCCCTTTCATGCGTGAACAAGCCGGTCAAGCGCTCCCGTCAGAATGAACTCGTCCGAGAAGAATTCGTGCTTTCACGTAAGCTAGCCTCCTCGAGGTTCCTCCTAATCTTCTCATTTTTAGCCCTTGCTCTCGAGATGTTCCAGCCACGTGGAGAAGAAGGAGAGGAGAAGGAGGTGACCGCTTGGCGAATCCGAAAGTACCTCCGACAGCGTGACAACCAACTGCGGCCAGAATTCCGGAAACCGGCCGATTTGCCGAATTCGAAGACAGCCACCGGCCCTAGGATCGCATCAGGAGGAACGCTGCACTCGTATATCGCCAAGGAGATTGGAACGAGTCGCAACAAGGACTTCTTAGCCGACACCGATGTGCGTTCATCGATCCTTCGCCACGCTGACGAGGCCGAGAAGGACCCCCAGTTCATCACGAAGGCTTACCAGAGGACGCAACCTGTACCGATCTTCCAGAAGTCGGCAGAAGAGGAAGCGGATCCGGACGACGAAGAACTGACCCCCGTTTACAAGAAGCCCAAATTGACTTAGGCGTCGATTGAAATTGTAATTGTTATTTGTTGGTTCTAATTCAAAGAAAAATTTGTGTTTACAAAAATAAATCGGGTTCAATGAAGACGTGATCAATTATTTGCAAAACGGTCCCATGCTGGAATGACAACTCAAGAAGGCTGAAAAAAATGTCTACCGGGAGTGGGGTTTGAACCCACGACGGATTTCTCCGATTGGAACTTAAGTCCAACGCCTTAACCACTCGGCCATCCCGGTTACAAGCAGTCTACGTCACAGGAAGTGGATAAACTTTATGCAGACACTTATCTTGATTCTTCTCCTTTGAAATGTGTTGATTGTTTAAGTCATAGTATGGTCTTTCGCCACCTGTAGTAAGCCACGAACCGCTGGCCGATGTAGTGGAGGAAGATGAAGATCGTCATAATGGCGATCTCTTTCTTCATGCTGCGAAGAATTTTGAAGTTGTCTATCAGACAACGCGTTTGGCCGACCACCTTAAAACATACTACATAAGACTTGGAGTCATGAAGGCAAACCTGTGAGATTTGCGAGAAAGCGTTCAACAGGGCATCCATGATTTCGCTACTGGTGATACAATGTGGAGTGGATTGAGTCTATGGTTGAGAAAATGTGCGAAGTTCTCTCACATTTTATAGTAGTAGCCCTATTTTCACACCCAGTTCTGCAACGATCAAGTTCGGAGAGGAGATTATGCCAGCAATTTGGCGTTGTTCCAGGACTGGTCAATATGGGGTGCAAGCATGATTTAAATGCAGAGAAATATATTCATTCCATGTCATGCACATATTTGCCAGCTTAAGGCTTTCGGGACCCTTCGCTTCCAGATGATGAAGGATCGGATGCTGAAGTGCTCCTGCTCACCATCTTTACCCCTCGTACGGTTGGTCGAAGGACCTAAATAGTGTCCGTTTCTAAGCTTATGCCGTCCTTTAAGGCCGCTTACCTGGAATGAGCACGCCAGGTTGTCATCAACGTTCATAACAGCCGCTGAGTTATCGAACTGTCCTGAAACGAGCTATTCAATGTTTCTTAGTCTCTTTGTAAAGTACCACAGTAGTGGGGGGCCGAAAATATCGTTACCAGCTTGCGATTGGCAAAAAACTCGTATCCGTCCTAAAGACCTAGATAAATGATGACGAAACGATAGTAGGAGACGATACCTGAACGACTTGATGAGCACGGGCAATGAGATCGATGTTCAGCTTGGCGGTCATCTCGTTAACGATGTCCGTTCCATAGGTGTAGGAAACGCCGCGAGTATTCGGTTGCCAGCCCTTGTTGTGCTGGTCAGGATCCGACCAGAGCAGATCGATGTGGAGCGAAGGATTCGGGGGCTCGATGGGACGCGTGATCTGCCGAAGCTGGTCGAGTGAACGGAGCTGGGGAGAGAGGCCGCCATGCATACACATGATTTTGCCAGAGATGAGGCCACAGAAAGGCATCGTGTTGAAGACGTCCTGGAAGGCCTGCCAGAGGCGAACGCTCTGGTAGCGACGGTTGCACTCCTCGAAGAAGCCGTAGACGCGGTTGATAGCGCTGCACTCGTGGTTGCCTCGCAACAAGAAGAAGTTATCCGGGTACTTGATCTTGTAGGCGAAGAACAGACAGATGACCTCGAGATTCTGGCGTCCACGGTCGACATAGTCGCCTAGGAAGAGATAGTTGGTTGGAGGGAATCCGGAGCGGTCGAAGAGGCGCAGAACGTCTGAAATATGTTGAGAATGCAAAATGCAGGGATTCTCCCGAAAACTACCTCCATACTGGCCGTGGACGTCCCCACAAATCTTGATCGGCGGCTCGATCTCGATCAGCGAAGGCTGGGCGAGGAAGATGTCCCGAGTCATCGCGCACAGTTGGATGATCTCTGTTTCCTTGACCACTTTGGTGAGACTGCATCCGGGCGAACCGACGTTCAGAATCTTGCATATGAAGTCGTCAATGTCCACGTAGCCTTCTTTCGTGCTCTTCGTTTTCGAAGCATCTAAATCGCACTGTAGTCGCACCGTATCACCATAGGGCGAGCGCTCCCACCACTCTTGTTTGAGGCGTACCTTGCTGCTTCGACTTCGACTCCCTAATCGATTTTCCACGCTTGACCGAAGCTTCTGGTGGATCCAGAGGCGGAGACTGAAGCCCAAGTGGCGAATTCGCAATTGGGTCACTGTTGACGTTTGGACTGGGTGCCTTTGCAGGATTCATGGCCTTCGTAGTACGTACCGGAGACGAAGAAAATGTTGGCGAGCAATGGAGTCAGCCGACCAGTCGAAGTGCTTCGATTGTCTCGGAATGAAAGAGGCGTAAGACTGACCTAGAAGTCTTCGCTGCACCACTTGCCGAGCTTGCTGTCTAGATAGATAGGCGACTACTTGCATCTGAAGGTCTAAATTCATCTGTCTCATTTGCATCCTCCAGAAGTCACCCATTTGGCTTTGGTTACCAGAGACCGAGTGGTCATGTGGGCTCCAAATGATTGGAACGCGTTCGTCAAAGAGGTGCTCAAGCGGCTGCTGGTCGCCCAGACGGACAAAGGACTCACCAAAGTGGTTACTGAGAAAGAACTCATCGCCATCTGCGGTAAGCCTCACTCTTTGAAGGATCATACACTTTCTTCCAGGACGAGCCCGCGAAGTGTTTCTCTCGCAGCCGGCATTTCTGGAGCTCGACGCTCCAGTGCGCATCTGCGGCGACATCCATGGACAATACGGAGACCTGCTGCGACTGTTCAACCGTGGAGGCTTCCCCCCACAGACCAACTATCTCTTCTTAGGTATGCTCGTGTCGATTCGCAGAATTTCTTATCCTTGTTCTTAGGGGACTACGTGGACCGAGGCCGTCAAAACATCGAGACGATAGTGCTGCTGTTCTGCTTGAAGGTGCGTTACCCACTGAACTTCTTCCTGCTCCGCGGGAACCACGAATGCGCGAGCGTTAATCGCGTTTACGGATTCTTCGACGAGTGCAATCGCCGCTACAGTCTCCGCTTGTGGCAAGCCTTCCAGGTAAGGTCGATTGCTACTTCATAGGTACTTCCTAAGGACCTAGCAAGCTATTTCGACTCTCGAACAATAAAATACTTTCCAGGATGCGTTTGCATGTATGCCCTACTCCGCACTGGTGGGAGATCGCATCCTATGCATGCATGGAGGCATCTCCCCTTCGCTTTCCCATCTCGACCAGCTCCGTTCTATCCCGCGTCCACTGGAGACGATCAATGGAACGATTGCGATGGATCTCCTCTGGGCAGACCCTGTCCCCGGTATCAGTGGATTCCAGCCAAACGTACGTGGAGCGTCCTACGGATTCGGAGCCGACGTGCTAGCGGACATTCAGAAGATGCTCGACATAGATATGGTCGCCCGCGCGCATCAGGTATGCCTGCTAATCCCAGGAATTCATCTGAACCCCTTTGCAGGTTGTTCAGGATGGCTACGAGTTCTTCGGGAACCGCCGCCTCGTCACTATTTTTTCCGCCCCCTACTACTGTGGACAGTTCGATAACTGCGGAGCAACGATGCTCGTCAACGAAGATCTCACCTGCTCCTTCCAAATCCTTCGTGCTGGGCGTGGACGAATGGTAACACGAGCAGTATCAACACAGCAGTAATATCATTACAACGACACAAAAAGAAACAACATGGGATGAACAACAACAAGTATGTGGCATAATGACATGGAAACTAAGCATAACAGCAAAAGCATTAGAACTGCTGTCGTCCTCGCCTGTAGGGCACATGGTAGCTGGATCCCGATCGGTATCGATAGTCTGAAACACAAACGGTAAAAGTGCTCAGAACCAATTATGCACTTACAGTTGTTCATGCCACTGTGATGGCCGTAACGATAACCGTGTGCAAACCCACGATTAGGAGGCAGTCGTCTGGGCGTCGAGTGAGAACCATGTGAGTGAAAATGGTAACCGTAGCGGATCGGAGTTCTAGGCAACGGGTGGAAGGACGGCGAAAAGGCAGGAAGTCCCACCCTGTACGGTGGCAGGCGAGGGTCCGGGTATCCATGTTCTACGCGACTGTGCATTTCCTTCGTTTTGAAGTCGATCATGCCAGAATTTTGAAACTTGCTGGTGTCTTCAGACTGTTTGACGATCTCGGACGGCGCAGGCGATACGACGGGCCACGAGTCAGGTTTGAGTCCTTCGATGAGTTTCTCTTGCTCTTCAATTTCGGACTGCAACTTTCTAAAGAATATATACGTAGTAGGCGGCCTTTAAGAGATAACCAACCTTATACACTCGTGTCGTTTGATCATGGTCGCTTGCAACTCCTTCTGGTGTTCAACCAGAAATTGCAATCTGGGCAGAAGCTCGTGGTCCGGCACATTAAACGGCTGCTAAATAATTATGATGCGGTGAATACTTTCTCGACCCCATAGATAAACAAGATGTACAGATTGTAAACTCGGTTGGTATTAGAGATGAAACTAGTTCAGCCGGACAAAAAAGTGGGGCATATAGCCGCCCTGGCTTGCAAATTGTACATCTAGATCAGAGAACATACCGCAATGATTTCCTCAAACTTATATTGCTTCTTGGTAGTCTTTGGAAGGTTCGCCGGGGTCTCCATTGGCTTCTGAGGGTAGACCGGAGTCTCTAGCGGCTCCAGAGAGTCGACCGCAGTATCTAAGGGCTCCGGAGAGTCGACCGGAGTCTCTAGTGACTCCAGAGGGGCGACTGGAGTCTCTAGGGGCTCTAGAGAGTCGATGGGAGTCCCCAGGCGCTCCACAGGCGACTTCGCAGGCGACTGCACATGTGTCTCTGGAGCGAGTCCACCTTCGTCTTCAACGATTTCGCCCTCTTCCAAGTCGTGGTCGTGGAGCTTTTGTTCGTTTTCAAGCATCTGTAAATGATTTAATCACAGAGGACGCAAAAATTTCCCGGAGACAAGAGCGCGACAGACAAGGACAAACAAATCGCGACACAAGGATGACCACAGCCTCAAGAGGGGCGACGAACCAACACTCCGCAAGAAGAAACGGTAGGCACGCTTCCCACAACTGTGCCCTCAGGCACATCCGCCTCAGACCATGCATGCCCTCGAGACGTCTCGATCCAGACTCTGCAGCTGAGATCAAGTCTGAGACGGAGCTCGTCTGCTTTGCTCTGAATCCCTCATTTTTCTTGCTAGGGCGGACCAGATGCATTCGGATCACTCGTTTTTCCAAATATTTTGTGCTTTCCTTGTCTTCGCATGCTTCAGAGCCGTAAGTGCGCCTCTTCAAGATTCATCCACCGTACTCGAAATGCACTTTTAGGGAATATTCGCGTCTTACTCCAGCAATACCACCAGACGTCCGCTCGTTTCCACCCCAACTTCTGCGAACACTTCCTATACGGTTACAACAAACCTTTCCGAGATCGTTTCTTATGCAGTCACAGTGAACGCTTCCGCCGAGACCCACAGTAGTGTTCCAAACCGATCCTCGGAAGTGAAATTAACGAAAACAATTCGCGCCACAGGTTGGGCGCCTTATGTATCATAAATATCGCCTTTCCAGCCCATGACCACCCACCCTTCACCGAGCAACACCTTTTCCTGCCTTCGCTGGTCATCGTGGGCATCGCCCTAGTTTCATGCCTTTTCTTCGACATCGGCATCCTGTTCTGTCGATGTATTTATCACTTTTTCAGCAGCGGTTACTTATCCAATTTGCAGATCAGAGCAAGAAGAGACGTCTCAAGCGTGACAAGGAGAACATCGAGATCTTCGGCACTTATGCGAAGCGACTTCAAACGAGCACGGCGACAACCGACGATGTAAGTGAAACCGCGAGTCATGACCCGCCACTGTGGCGGGTTATGGAAAGCTGCAATTTCTTATTTCCTTTCCTTGACGGGAGTTCATTAGACGATTTTAGTCGAAGAGAAAGTCGCTGTCCAGCGATAGACCTGAGAGCAAAGGTTCGCCGGTGAAGGAGGACCCAACGAAGAACGCCGTGGCGATATGAAATCCTGGGAAGTTTGGCTCCTTTTATTCGATTGTAACTATAAATGTAGCCTTAAGATCTGTTTTTGTGGGAATTTTGTCTTATATGTAAATTTACATAATAACATGATCTTAAGCCGTGCACTGCATCCTTGACAGCCAGATCATCGGGACAATAACGTGGCACCCTTGGAAGAGCCGTAGAAACAAGCAAGTCCAGCACAATGACCAAGCCGGAGCTTCATCACATCTCTGCAAAAGTTCACATATGAGCTGATCGATCGAGCCAAGGACAGTCGAGGTGACTCCAAAGAAGCACCCAGGAAGAAACGCGATAACAGAGGAAGAAACACTTCTCGGATCTCAATCATCTGTGTGACAACTCCGCGTAAACAGAGTGTTTGTCAACTCGACCTCTCTTCGCCTGGCGGCGCTCCACAAATTACACTAATCTGACGCGTCTCCATCGCAAAAAATGGTCGGCAATTAGGCTGCAGGCCAGCCAGCCTTTCAGATTTGTGTAATCTAAGAAGCGCGGACCGAGGAAGAGCGGTAGAGTTGATAAACACTCTTTATTGGATTTGTCGCAAAACGATTTATTTGTTTTGCAAGGCCTGGAAGAGTTTCTTCCTGTGTGTTTGGGTGTCTTCATGGAGTACGGTAGACCAAATACGAGTATTAACCAGTTATCCTTAAAAAGGACAGAGGGGATTCGCGGATTAACACGATAGACCAAAAGTGTTACTTTAGTGTCGCCATAGATGGGCCACATGGTGTCAAGAACGATGCTAAGGAAGGGGACAAGCCTCACTTACACTCCCAATTAACGCTCATCCAGGCTGGAAACCCGGACGATTAGTGGAAAGGGGAATATCTTCGTCGCCAACATCCGCCCGCCCCCCGAATGCTTTGAGCAGATGGGTTGATATTTCAGTGTTGCCGTCCAAGTGTAAACTTTCCGATCAATGGTGCAAGCTTGCAGGAGTTTCATTTCCCGTTTGTGCTCTGCACTTTGGCCTTCTATGTGCTTTTCTTCGCGATTTGATGAGTGGAACAAGCGTGTGACATAAGTACATGGCGTTAAAGAAAACCCAGTTTAAGGTGCAGTTCCCTAATTTCGGTCCTTTGAAGAATTAGATCCAACTTTGACATGGAAGATGCTTCATTAGGGAAAAAAAGCAGACCCTTTTGCATGTTCTTTGAGTGTTCTATGCCTAGCTTCCTTTCCTCATTATTTCATCACCATGTAAGGACAAGAGCCACTAGACTCGCCTAGCTCCTATACCCACCCAGAGTTTCGTAGTTCATTTGAGCCTTGAAGTTTCCTTGCCACTTTAAAACGTTTTTGGAACCTTCTTCAACATACGTGCGAGATCTTCTAGACGGCGAAAAGTTGTATCCAGGTTTTTGTGCCCACATCAAGCGTTCTTTCTCCGTTTACACCGAACTGTTCTCTGGTGGCGAAAATGAAGAGCAAAGTCACGTTTGAAACATTCATTTTTTGTCCTCAAGTAGATCACAACAGATCAAACAGAAAATCGGGGTTTTTGATACCAGATTCTCTGGCAAAGCTTCTGAGGATATAATACACTCATCTAGATCTACTCGCCCATCAAATGCCAACCGTATCTAAAGTATCGTTCATAACCACGCGCGACGGCGACCGCGACGGCGACAGGGTGTTCATAACCGCAAGCGACCGTCGCGGCGACCGTCGCTCGGAAAACGAGTGACGAGCGACCGTCGCGCGCGACGTCGTTTGTTCGCGCCGCTCGAATTGGATTTCGAGCGACGGGTCGAGCGACAGCGACGAGCGACGGTGATGGCGATCGGTTATGAACACGAGGCGTGTGTTCATAACCGATCGCCGTCGCCGTCGCTCGTCGCGTCGCTCGTCGCCGTCGCCGTCGCCGTCGCGCGTGGTTATGTACGTGCCTTAAGGGGGCGAGTTTCAAAGCTTCCCCTAACTTGAAATTCTGAATGGCTACCTTAGGTCATGGGTTCAGTTTTGTTTTCCCTTTGTAGCATTGCAGTTAGTCACTTTTTATCCACTCAGGACCGGTCATTTGTCGATAGACTGACAGACAGAATTTGGGATGAGTTGACGACATTCGGCAACGGTTGCGAGCTGCTCGCACTCGTCATCGCGGCCGCTGTCACATTGCCGGACAAGTAGCCGTCAAAGACTACCTCGAAACTTCCCTCACAATCTCAGTGTTCTCGGGACATTTTGTTCCTCGTTATCCCGCTGGAGACTACGCGCCTCTGGATGTTGCTGCTCGTATAAATTCTTGAGAAGCAACCTCAAAAGTTAGCAGAAGCTAAGCGATCAATTTACCTACTTCAGCCTCATCAAGTGGCGAAATGGTTAAGTCTTCGGGCTCTGAGTCAGCGCATGTCCACGTGTCTTCTCTGGGGGGCTTTTTCATGTCCAGCGGTTCGTCCCTTCTATATTTCTCTTTGATCCTCTCTGCTGAACCCTTTGATCCTTAGATCACGAAGTTTCAAGGCCGAAAATCCCCGAGAAGGGACCCGAACATTAATTAGTCCCTTCATCGGCTGTAATTTATTGCCTCGAGAGTTTGCTTCTTGCAGAAAGCAAAGATCCTAAGACAAGTAGCAAGATCTTTACATTCACTTTCATAACAATTACAGAATCTACTTAATATAAAAAATGGCAAAAAAATACACCCCCCTTCCTCCTCCAACTTTAGAGCGTCAAGTCTTTGCGTCCATGTGGATGTCATTCAGATCGTTATTCATACTTGACCCTGACCACTATCAGGATCCTACCTCCAGTAGCGCAGCATCCGCATCCTTAGAAGCCCCCACGTGTGCGTGTCCGTCGCCGCGATTTATCTCCGCGATAACTGATTAACGATGTCGCCGGGCGCTCTCCATCTCGGCGCTCGTCAGCGGGCCTTCTACACATGTCGCCACTTCTTCACCGGGCGACAGTTGTCCGTGTCGCAGGAGAGGCGACAGATCGCGGCGCTGTAATTGTTGTTTCCTCATGGCGCCGACGACGAATCCGCGTTCCAGTCTATCGATCCGCCGCCGGCTTCACCGCTCGTTTAGGCATGCACAGCAAGGTGCACCACCATGAGGAGCAGCTCTTCTTCTTCGGCGAGACCTACCGCGAGTGCTTCGGACTGCTGCACGTCGTGGTGAGACCGCGCGTCCCAGGATTTAATCCCCCGCTTGCAGACTGCCTGCAAACTTATCCTCCTCGTCGAGGTGGCCAAGATCTTCGCCGAGTTCTTCTTCATCACTTACCGCTTCGGGTCCGTGGACGCCGTTACCGTAACCCACTACACGGCTACCGTAACCGCCATGATTTGTGTCATGGTGGGCTTGCTCAAGGAGCGTTACATTCTCTTCTGGCCCTTCCTGGTGTTGAAGGTGAGTCATCCGCGCATGCTTGTGTACCCTAAGCAGCTCGTGAGAGCAACGATTGCTTACCATGATATCGTGACGGGACCACAATTCTGTATTTCTGGAAAGTCTCAAGGGGTTTTCCGTGGGGGAAAAGGTGAAAGGTGGTGGTGTCATCTATGGTCATCAACATCCTCTACTTGTCCACTCAATCCACTGTTCGTTTCTTATCAAATTTGGGGCCGTGAGGTCCACCTTAGTTTTTTAAACCAACAAGGAACTAAAAGGCTAAGTGATTTGAAACCCCTGATCGTGTTCGCTACCAGTAAGAAACACCAGTAAGACTCTGCCACCTAGGCGCTGGAGACAATCCTCTGCCTCATCGCCGCCCTCGGCATCATGGTGCTCGTACTAGTGGGGAGCGCCGGCCGCCGCCTTCTTGTCCGCGCCGTCCGGTGGCGCTACCGATCTCTACAAGGTGAGAGTATGGCTAAGGGTCCCCTCGAAACGTTGTCTTTCAGACTCACACGCGATCGGCGTCGCCTTCCTCTTCTTCTTCCTCTTCGTCTTTCTCTTCCTTCTGAACGCGCTCATCGTCAAGGTGATTCACAAGAGCCAACACTACGTGCACAAGAAGACGATGACGCAGTACCTCCTGAACCGGAGGGACGTCCTCCACTCCATCATGCGGCGCTAGCGCACAGCCAAGCTGCCGGCGATTATGGGTATCTCGAGCTCTCTCTGGTGAGAAACGTGTAAACATTCCCATGGAAGTCATTCGTCCTGCGATCGAAATGGGTCTCTTCTTTGATTCATAAAATCTTTCACTGTGTCGGATCTTGTTTTCCAGCTTGCTAAGCCACCTGTGGCGACCGGGTACTGAATGTTTTAGTCATCAGCCTTAATGCAGAATCTATGATGAAGAATTGATGGAAGAATGGCCAGGGTATCTGCTCGGACTACGGTAGTCGGAAGTCTCTGTCTGCTACTCACTGCAACCGGTAGACGGACTCACTTCTGTTTGCATTCCCCAGCGCGCGGTCCTTCACGACCTCCAAAGATGCGGGTTTGGGATGATGCCGAAAGACGTCGCGAGCGAGTCGACCGCTTCGGAATCGTCCACCGCCGCGAACTCTTCATTGACGACGATCTATCGACCCTCGCGCCTGACTCAGAGTATGACGGTTCCCTCTGTCCAGGTCGGTTTCTCCTATCTGTGCCTCTTCGATCGTCTTCCGTTCCAGGATCATGGGACAACCGCAGCGAAACCGACTCCAGTGACGACCCGACTTCTGTACGCGATGACAACTCGAAGGACGCAGCACAGAACGATGCCCAGGCCACCAATACCACAGTACCGCGAAACAGCGTAGCCATTCCATGGATGGTAGCGCAGGAGAAGGAGAAACAGTTGAATAGTTCGTAGATGGAGCTTCTTTTCCACTGACTCTGATGTTTTTAGAGGATGGGTCGAGCTCTAGCAGTGAAGGGGAAGACAAAAAGGCGGATAAACGCAATAGAGAAAAGCGTCATAAGAAGGACCGCAAACGTAGGGAGAAGAAGGAGAAGCGTCTGTGTGGGAAGGAGAGCAGCGCCCGAAGCTGCAGAAAACGAGCGAAAACCCCGACAAGAGGAGGTAGCCGGGGATCAGGATCTGGTTCAACCGATAACGACCCAAACGGAAGTTCAAGGAATAGCCAGAAGCGCAGGTCAGCCAACCGCCGCTCCGGTTCCGGTTCGTCCAGAGATCGCAAGAAGAAGGTCATATCTACTGTCCGGCCCCGCCCATCGGTATCGCGGGTCGAGGCGGCAGCTGGACGGAGAAATGAGTCGGCGAGGGAGACGAACTGGAGACAGGCTGGGCACTGATCGTGTGGGGTCGCGACTTGGTAGAAGAATAAAATTGCTTGATTGGCTTCACCCTCCCGCCTTCCTGAAGTGATACGGGTGAAGGTTCACGTGGTATTTCATGTGGGACACCTTGACATGCCCCGTCGAGAGGATTGGACTCACCGAAGCAAGGCACAACACAACCTTAAGTCAATTCCAAATTCGCTCGACATTGTGAGTAGTCTCTAACCAACCGTAAATGTTTACTCTTTCGCGAGTACAAACTAGAGAAGTTGTTCATTTGTGAAGATGGGGTCCTTTGCGGCGGCGTCGATTTGCAACTCCAGCTCGGGCATCTGATTCGGCACTTCCTTGAGTGTGTTCTCGGGTGACATCTTCTCTTGACTCTTGTCTTTTTCTTTTTCTTTTACGGAATTATGCGATTTCTGCCTTGCTGACTTCTGAGCCGTCTGGTTCTCTGAATAAATAGTGATTCAATTGAGAGGCATTAAGAATTTAAGATACCAGTGTTGGTGGGACATCGGGGTTGTGTCATCGTTGAAAGCACCTTGTCTGACTTCTTCACATCCTTCGTCTCCTTTGGTCCGCTTCTGAAGAAGAAGATTAGCAGTAGGCTCTGAAGCTCTCTTACCTAGCCGATGCATCCTTCGTGCTGTTCGGTGTGACGTTAGGGGCGACCACCGAGTTCGGCGTGGTCGCTTTGCTGCTCGCGAGTTTATCCTCGTTCGGCTCCCGCTTACTGGCTGCTTTCTGGAATGAACGAATTATGACTCGATTCTTGGCATGGGACACGCACCACTTTTGGTTTTCTGATGCACATGGTGGCGCACCACTCAACACGCCAAAGCTCTCTCAAAGATGTGAGAAACAGCGCCGGTCTGTACTTGTCTTGTCTACCAGACTAATGAGGTCTGACTCCTGCGCGGATGCTTGGACAGCCGCAGTCTGGCGTTGCTGTGCGCTGCAGACCCGTCACTGCCTGTTTCGCTCTCCAACGATGGTTATGCCTTGCCAGGAAAAGTGCTTGATCGGCCTGGTCGTTGCTGGTGGCGTCGCGGTCGGAATCTACTGCTACCTGGCGAACAAACGCGCCGGACAGCGTGAAAGTGTCAGGCGCTCGCGCCGTACCTCTCGAAGCTGCGTTTCTCGACGATCCCACTCGGCCAGGACTAGATCCTCGTCTGCTTCACCCGTCCCGCAAGAGAAATCACCCGTCGTTTCTGAAAAGAAACCTCAGAGTGCTCCCAAAACTTCTAAGAAACAGGTAAGAAGCCAGCCATCTCAGTGGATGTGTTCATTTACGACATTATTTTTTAGATCCAGAAAAAACCTGCTGCATCTGATAATGTCGTCGCCCCGCAGCGAAAGAAGTCTGGGGTTGCCGTAGCTTTACCGTCACGAAAAGTCTCAAAGTCTCAACTCGTTTCTGCTCTTCTTCCACCAAAGGAATCTACCGACTCTGGTGCTTCCACTGCTGCTCCTGCCGATTCGCTGAGTAAAAAGCAGGTAAGAAGTCACCTTAGTAAGTCTGCGAATTATCGATGTTTTTCAGGCCGAGGGGAAGCCTGCTCCTACTGACAATGCCAGCGCTCCGCCTCCAAAAGGATCCAGTAAGCCTGGTGTAACCGTAGAGGCGCCATCAGGAAAGCCCACCGCCGTAACAGCAGAATCGGCGAGTAAGAAGGAGGTAAAAAAAAGAAGGAGGTAGAAACGAGAGGTTTTTTATATTCTTCTAGGTCAAGGAAAAGCCAGCTTCTGCTGACCCTTCCAGCGTTCCACCGCTGAAGGAATCTACGGAATCGGGTGTGGCCGCTGCCGCTCCTGTAGAATCGTCTAGTAAGAAGCAGGTAAAGACTTATCGTTGGTGATGAGTTGATTATTGATGTCTTTTCAGGCCGAGGAGAAGCCTGCTTCTCATAACAATGCTGACGCTTCGCTGCCAACGGAATCTACTGACTCAGCTGGGGCCGCTGCTGCTCCTGTGGAACCGTCTAGCAAGAAGCAGGTAAAGGTTTTCCTCTAGATCAGCTCATTTATGGTGTTCTTGCAGGCCGAGGAGAAGCCCACACCTCCTGACAACGCCAGTGTTCCGCTCCTGAAGGAACCCTCTGGCCCGGTTGTGACCGCTACTGCTCCTTCGGAATCGTCTAGTAAGACTGAGGTAAAGGCTTTTCCCTCCAGATCAGTTAATTTTCAGTGTTTTTGCAGGAAGAGGAGAAGCCCATTTCTCCTGACAACGCCGGTGTTCCGCTCCCGAAGGAACCCACTGGCCCGGGTCTTGCTGCAGAGTCACCAACAAGAAACGTTGAACCGTAGCCGTATTTGCCGATTGCCAGAAGATGCAAAAGTGTGCTTGTGTGTATTTCGTAATGACCGTAATGAACTGTAGGCAATGATAAAACCAGTCCTCTTTTTACTGCTCCGCGTTTTTGTTTAAGAAGGTGAACAGTATAAGATGGTGCTGGCGCTGACAAGTGTGACCACGATCACGTAAGTTTTCAAATGTTTGCGAAGTATAGTTTAAGGACGACATCGAGAAAACAGTAATTTAAACTTTAGGGTTTGCCTTCTGGTTCTGCTTCTCCTCCTGCGCCTTCCTCAGCGCTTCCTGTTCCTCCTTGCGCAGAGCTTCGATCGCCTCCTGCTTGTGCTCGCCCAGCCCAGGGAACATCTTCTCCGTTTGGATGCCGTATGATGATTTAGCCCGTGGATCTTCTTCTTCTATGAAGGGAACGTCATTTGCGGTAATTTTCTGAAATCTCCGGGATTACTTCCTGGAAACCTCTTATTTCTATAATTTAGGGTATACGTGCAAAGCTCTCAGAAAGCGCAAAAAGTTACCTTCTTCCTCTTGCATATGGTGAGGACAAACGTGGAGAAGAAGGCGACCTGGATGCACCCAAGCAAAACTGCAGTCCACATGGCAACACGCTGCACTGGTGAACGGCTCCGTTCACTCGCAAATGACGTCTCCCGCTGCAAAACCAGAAAGACGTGAAGGCCGGGTGCAGTCTGAACCACTCTGCGAAGGAGTGCGGTTGGCTGGCCTGAAGTCAAGCGGAAGAAGCATACGAGATGACGTCTGCCGGTCTTCTCGTTCTCGTGGCGTTCGTAATCGGCATCGCCACCTACTTCCGGTACATCAGTCAGCTCGATGTGCCTGGCCATCGGAAGCTGCGGCGCGTTCGCAAGAAGCACTCCAAGGCCGCCGAGGAGACGCTGCCACCACAGACTTCGACGGTGGCTTCGACAGTGTCGTGGGTGACGACTCCGACTTCCCGAGGATTGCCGGCAATCTCGGCGACAGAGTCCGCGTCAGAGAGCGGTACAGATCCCAGGGCGAGAAGTTCGAAGTCGCGTTTCCTTTCGTCCTCTTCCGCTAGTGAAACAACGACGAGGGTATGTGACACTTGCGTTATTATGGTGTGTAGTCCTTCTAACCATTCGAAGTCTGCATCACTGGAAGCATCTACTTAAAGATCTTCTTTCAGGCTATGTGCGACTGTGGAAGCGATGTGAAGGTGTCCACGGCGGACACGGAGGCGCAAGTCAAGGCGATGAACGTGCTCGACCTTTTGCGTCCGACATACTGTTTGCCTATCGACTACGATCAGTATAGGCCAGTGTCACAAGGACTCATGTCGCTGATCGGTTAGTTCCACGGTCATTATCCCAACTTATGTGTCTTTAGATTCCACTAAACAAACGGCGCTCTGCAAGGAGGCGGTGAGCTCGCACGACAAGCCGAAGGACCTCGGATACTTGGCTCCGTTCAAACCCATTCTTCACGCCATCCACTACGCGCACAAGCATGCAACGATGCTTGGCGATTTGTGCGACAATTATGCGTACATCGAGAGCAACTGACGAAGCTATGAGATTTATTAATAAACGCTTGGACAGGACAGAAGATAGAGGATGTGTTACTGCATTCTGGGTAATCTCGAAGCGGATAGATAGAGAATCTACGACTATGGTCACTGAAGGGAACGAAGTGCGTAAGTATGTACAAGTGAAATGCTTTCCGTAACTCGCGATTCCGAAGAGACGTTGCCTACTCCTCTGCTGTGTCCGGAATGCTCGACTGCACGACCCCCGCGGCAAGGGCTACCGAAGGGATCGTACTGGTGCTTATACCATCTCCCATCTCCTCGGCGTCGGGAGAGCCGGTTTCGGACGGGGCTTCTGGCTCGAACGGCTCCATCGCCCGCGACGGAGCCGGATCGACGCTCTCGGTAAGTAGGTGGTCTTCTTCGGTAGTACCACCTTCTCTTTCTCTAGTTTCTTCCGTCTCCTCATCCTCATCTTCCTCGTCCTCCTCCTCTTCTTCTTCATCTTCGCCTTCTTCCGCGTCTTTGCCTTCCGGCTCTTGTTCTGGCTCCTCTACAGTCTCATCCTCTGGCGCTTCGCTAGAAAGAGCCTGCTTGGCATCTTCGGCTTTGCAGCTCGTGGAAGGGACCACAGGAGTGCGCTCTGGTGTTGTCCCCACGAGCTGCGGCTCAGCTATGGGGAAGCACTCTACCGGGAGAAGAAGATTCGCGGCGGAAGACGCAGTCGAGACTTCTCGAGGGAGCGCTTTGGATACTTCAGGAGCTGAAAGCCTCAATGATAAAGCGACCCTTAAAACGAGCTCCTACGAATCGACGTCGTCTCAGGAACCAGGTCAAGCTTCTTTACGAGGATCGGATTCGCTACCGTGCCCACAGGGGCCGTCAGGGACGTGGGCACCACGGTGACCGTTCGTCTCTCGCCTCCCGCAAGCTGTCTCGTTCCGACGAGGGCGTTCCTGACGACTATGGACGAGCCGGGGGCAAGGACGCGCTCTCCTCCGGAAGACTGGGGCTGGAGCGTCGTGTAGACGATGCCGTCCTGAGACGTCACCTGCACAGGCGCCCTCCGGAGAATCTGCGGACCGGAAGCCAGAATCCGCGCTCCAGAAGGCGACGCATTGTGTCTCGTGATGATGGACCTACGAAGGAGGTAGGGCATTAAGGTAGAAGTCTTGTGTACCTCTTCAAGATGGCGTTCTTGACGATCGTTGCTCCGCTGACGGAAACTGTTTGGGGAAAAGTCGTGATCGGCGCCTGGTGTTCATTGCCTCCGAGGATCCCTTCGGCGTGTCCGGGGGACTTTGCGCCCTTCGAGGGAGAGTTGGTGGCGGGGGACAAACCCACGCGGGATACGGTAGCCCCGCCGGGCGTCACGAGGCTGGTGATGTGTGTGGTCGTGGGCGGTTGCGCGGACGAGGTGGAGCTCTCGCCGTCGGAGGAGACGGACGAGGCTCTGACGGGCACGGGTCCATAGAACTGCCTGGCAGAAGACGCGAAGGTGGCCACGGAGGTCCCTCCTGCCGCCGAGGAGGGGCTCTGCGCGACGAAGAGCCGTGTGCCGTTCGTCGAGCGGACGAAGCCTTTGGGCACCGCCGCCTGTGCGTGGCCACGGAGTATCGTCGACTTGACGCCTTCTGCGATGGCGGCGTTGACGTCGCCGGAGGATACGGTGCGCGCTCGTTTTATGTAGGTTGCTGGAAGGACAAAGATAAGTATGTGCCTTCCAAAAAGGTCCTACCCGGAGTCACGAAATGGGCCGTTTTGGCGGTGGAGCTTGTCACGTAGGTGGTAGCCGTGGTCGACGGTGACGTCTTCGCCGGAGTAGGCGCTTCCGACGACGTTGACGGAGTCTCGGCGCCATTGAGGGCGTTCGGCTGCGGAGCGGTTCCTCCTGGGCTCAAGATAGGCGACGGATGGGAGAAGCCGGTGAGGCTGGTGGGCGAAGGACGCTTGGCAGTGCGGCGGTCGGGGTTCCCGCGCGCCGGCTTAGGTTTCCCAGGGACTTGGGGCTCGAAGATGAAGGGCTGTACTCGGGCGCAGATGCAAGTGGAGTTGTCTCTCTGGAACGAGGAATGCTAGGTATAGATTTTCCTTCGGGGTGAGAGGAGAGGGAGAGGGGGTCAAAAGGATATGGATGTCTTTTGTATGGTTTTCACTAGTAGTCAACGCCCCGACGGGACTATACCGTGGTCAGGAATATACAAAAGCGGGCCGGGCATCCCGAGGGCGCCTCACAGCCCGACGCTCTTCGGCCAGGCAAACCGGAGTCATGCTTAACGAGATAAGCCACCGATGCTTTGCGAAAGCGGACGACAGGGCCAGAAGCCGAGCCATCGACGCCACTGGCCGGGGTGGGGAGGTGAGGGATGGCCGCCTATATCGACTATGTACAGGCACTTACCGGCTTCGATCGTTTCCTCCTCTGCATCTTGCCTCCAACTCCCATGTTCGCGCTCGAGAAGTACTCTTCTGAAACCGGAGATCATTCACTATCCTGGAGGAGCAACGTACCGGGTGGGAACGGCGGGTCGTCGCTAAGGAGGGAGAGCGAACTCCTGGAGCAGCCAGCCTGTTCGTCACTCGTGTCATGACTCGCCGTGGGACTTTGGCCTGCCACGACCTCCGACACGATGGATTCAATGCGCTCCTGCTCGGTGAGCGGCGCCGCGACGGGCGACTCCACAACACTCGGCTCGACCTTCGCGTGGAGCGCTCCGTTAAGGATCTGTTCTGGGGTCGTTTCAATCGTCGGCTCTGGCTTAACCTCCGGCTTCGTGGGAGTCGTCACCTCCTGCTTCACGACTGGCGGTGGTTCCGGAACGGGAGCCGGTGGGGCCGGGAGGCTAGACCCAACCGAGAAGGACTCGCTCTTGGGCCGACGGCCTGGCCTCCTCTTCAGCGGAGTGACAGGGGTGTCCTCCCCTCGGGAAGGTCTTCTCTTCACGGGAGTCACGAAGGGGGACGGCCCCACTGCCTTTTCCTTTCGTTGCTTAGGTCGTTTCGAGTCGAGCGAGATGCGCTGGGTTGGGTCGGACTCCGTGGAACGGAGAAGGATCCTCATCGACTCGGGTACTGAAGAGAGGGGAGTTGAATTGTGAGAAGTATCTGGAGAGGGGTAGGAGGTGCCTCACATGTGGACAAGGATGTCTTTTGTATGGTTTTCACTAGTAGTCAACGCCCCGACGGGACTATACCGTGGTCAGGAATATACAAAAGCGGGCCGGGCATCCCGAGGGCGCCTCACAGCCCGACGCTCTTCGGCCAGGCAAACCGGAGTCATGCTTAACAAGATAAGCCACCGATGCTTTGCAAAAGCGGACGACAGGGCCAGAAGCCGAGCCATCGACGCCACTGGCCGGGGTGGGTGAGAGGATGGACATTTGGGGACAGAATACAGTGCCTCTAAGGTCCTTTCCCTGTTCCCAACTGTCTAGACAGTCCACAGACACTTACCGTAGGGCACTACGGGGAGTTCACTGAGCTCCCGGGCGAGGTCCTTGCTCTCCTCCACGGTCTCGTTGTGCTGGTTGGCCAGGGCAAGAAGCTGGTCCGCCAACTCCATGATGGATGCATCGCGCTCCCCCGGCGCCTCTGCCGGCTCCTTCGGCTTCTTCTCGCGCTTAGTCTCAGGGAGCAGGTCGAAGTCGTTGGAGGCGACGTTAAGTCCTGCTGCGCTCCACTGCGAGAACGTGTCGTAGTGCGGATTGAGGGTCTCCGAGATCCTCATCAAGCAGGGGTCGTGTGCGGCCCGCCGCATCTCCGTCACCATCTGAGCGTCGGTGAAACTGAAACACAGAGATTAGTGTTGGAAGGTACGGAGGAAGATAGGGAGAGGGGGTGGAGGGGATAGGGATGTCTTTTGTATGGTTTTCACTAGTAGTCAACGCCCCGACGGGACTATACCGTGGTCAGGAATATACAAAAGCGGGCCGGGCATCCCGAGGGCGCCTCACAGCCCGACGCTCTTCGGCCAGGCAAACCGGAGTCATGCTTAACAAGATAAGCCACCGATGCTTTGCGAAAGCGGACGACAGGGCCAGAAGCCGAGCCATCGACGCCACTGGCCGGGAGAAGAGGGATCGGATCAAGAGAACGGACTAGAAGACAACGTTTCCTAAGTCTCTATGATCCTTGCCTACTTAAACGTTTAAACAGTGAGCTTACTGTAGAATGTGTTTGACGTGGTTGAGCACCTTCTCGCGGTACTCGCTGAGTCCTCCTTGGGCGCGCATCGCCGCCACGAGTGTGCTGAGGGCGGACTGCTCGAGGCGCCGCAGCATGTAGACGCAGTCCTCGGGGTTCCATTGGTCGTCGTCGTCGTCCTTGTGCGACGTCAGGCCGTTCACGGCGCTCGAAGGCTGACAGTCCATGACAGCCTTTGTTCTTCGCGTGTGTTCCGATTAGATGGGAATTTTCATTACGACCCAAGTCTTCTGGAATGGAGAGGTAGGAGTGAGTGCGTGAAGGAGGGCACAATGGAGAGGAAACCGCGAAACTGGAACACAGCGCTGGGAATGGGAGATGAAGATATACAGCTGGATCTAGTGGCTAAAGATGGCCTTCTGAGGCATATTAGCGAGTTTCCTAGCATCTGAAAGAGGCTAAAAGCTCCCTCCACAGTTGGGACTTGTGTCTAATGGTTGTCTAGACATGTTCGGGTCTAGACGGAGGATACATATTTGCTCAGGACATCTACTCACCGGAAATGGCCAAGCAATGGTCGTCGTGACCAGAGAGGTCAGTCCGAATGGCCCGTCCTTCTTTTGGATTAACTTAATGATAAAACCCACTGCTCTCTAAAAAGAAATAACCGATCAAATTGACAAATTGCCCACCTCTATTCCCGTAAAACTTCTGATTCTATGATACCTAGGCGCTTTAAGAAGGAGAAGCTTCAAGGAGGATACTTTCTTTTAAGGAAAAAGGCCGAAAAGTGAGATAAAAATTCTCCCCTTCTTTAACGTTAAAGGTCTACAGTTTCCCCACAGGAGATCAATCCTGAAATGTGGAGATCTAGCCCAGTGCGCAAAGGCCTCAATCCTGGAAATAACAGTGGATCGCTTCTATACACCGGGACGCTGCCACAGCCAAGTAGAAGCAGCAAGAAATGCACATAAGTCGCGTTGAGCCGTTTAACGTAAACATTCCCATAAAGCTCAAACGCTATGAGCCTCTGAACTCCTGGGCTTTGTGCATCCCATGGCTCTGTCCAGTAGGAGAGCCATCAGAGCTGGGTTATCTAGTGGGCGACCTCCAAATTTATCGGTTTTTCTCGAAGATTAGCCCCTCCAGAAGCGGTCCTTGGCCCACCCAGATGGCCAAGGAGCAGGCTTCCACCTCCTAGGGCACTAATCAATATGAAATTTGGAAGTAAGCAGCAGCGTGTAATATCTCTCCGGCAGCTCTGCGCGCACGGGAATAATAGCCCTCTGCCGCCTGCCTAAACGTCGCCCATTCGCCTCGAAATCGCAACCGTTTTTGCCTCAAGTAGCAAACGTTTCAAGGCCACTCGTTCAAATCGTCCACCGGCGCGGGTGGTCGTGTCCAAGTAGTTCGGTTTTGGCGCGCGGCCAATGGAAGACGCGCGGCGCGGCACTCCCGCATCGATCGCCACAGATCGCGGCGGGACCAACTCGCACCACCAAGTGCGACAATTTTGAATTTTGGAAATGCAGGGTCTCGTCGCAGGGTTACAGTAGATTTTGGGACCGCCTCTCCTCGCAGTGCTGCACAGATCGGACCAAGACTCCTGATTTGTTGCTCCGAATTCTCAAGAGCTCCACGATGAGGTTAGTTTTAGATTGTTTTCACATATCCCGGGATCAGTGCGTCACGCTGGAATTGAGATACTTGTTAGGCCCGGATTCTCGTATTCTGCGAGGCGCGCGTCGAACTATGTTATCTCGCTTCCAGGCGCCCTATCCCTCCTCCGTCCTTCCCCAGTAACCTCTCCTTCTTAGCAATCTGAGACTCCAAACCCGCCTGGCGGCGGAAGTTCTGAAGTGCGGAAAGAACAAGGTGTGGCTTGACCCCAACGAGACCAACGAGATCTCGAATGCCAACTCGCGCCACAACATCCGCCGTCTGATCGCCGATGGCCTCATCATCAAGAAGCCCGTGGCCGTCCACTCGCGCTTCCGCGCCCGCCTCATGGCTGAGGCTCGTCGCAAGGCAAGTAGCCCCCCGGAGTCCCTCCGTTTAAGCCACGAGTTGTAGGGTCGCCATATGGGAACCGGTAAGCGTCACGGTACCCGCAACGCCCGTATGCCCGAGAAGGTCCTCTGGATCCGTCGCATGCGCGTCCTCCGCCACCTCCTGAAGAAGTACCGCGAGGCCAAGAAGATCGACAAGCACCTGTAAGTCCTTTCCCTCGCCCTCACGACCTCCTGGACCCCCACCCCGGCCAGTGGCGTCGATGGCTCGGCTTCTGGCCCTGTCGTCCGCTTTCGCAAAGCATCGGTGGCTTATCTTGTTAAGCATGACTCCGGTTTGCCTGGCCGAAGAGCGTCGGGCTGTGAGGCGCCCTCGGGATGCCCGGCCCGCTTTTGTATATTCCTGACCACGGTATAGTCCCGTCGGGGCGTTGACTACTAGTGAAAACCATACAAAAGACATCCCTATCCCCTCCACCCCCTCTCCCTCTCCTCTCACCCCCTCTCCTACCCCAAGAAACCACCTTATCTTGCAGCTACCACGAGCTGTACCTCCGCGCCAAGGGTAACGCCTTCAAGAACAAGCGCAACCTGCTCGAGTTCATCTTCAAGAAGAAGGCTGAGAACCTCCGATCCAAGCAGCTCGCCGAACAGGCCGACGCCCGCCGCCAGAAGAACAAGGAAGCCCGCAAGCGCAGAGAAGAGCGTATCGCTGCGAAGCGCACCACCGTGGAGTAGGGAGACCCTGCTCGCTTTGTTGTTGTTACATTACAATAAATTGTTTTATTTGTTCTTTAATTATTTCGTCTGTTCGGAGTCACTTAGCGAGTCTTCTTCCTCCTCCTCCTCCTCCTCGATCTTGGCGATGCTCGAGAGGTCCGCCGTGGAGACCTGCGGGGCCACGGTGGCGACGTTGGGGTTCGGCTGCAATCGGTGAGGTTAGAGGCGCGGACTCTCCGCTGGACTACCCTGAGGATGCCTTCTTCTTGGAGTTCTCTGGTGGAGGGCATGTCCACGAAGCGGCTACTGGAGGGGAGCACGTCATAGCCGGCTTTCCGAATGTCTTTGAGCATGACGTTGAAGGAGACGGTTATCAGGCCTTGGGTGCTGACTCGTGTGGCTGCAATTGGGTGTGATTTGTTGTTCGGAGCGTCTCAAGAACGGTCTGTGGTCTTGAGGGGAATTGGGACTTCTTGCGCGGGGCTACTACGAGGGAGAAGGTGTTTATCCAATGTTGTGCAAGGCGGAAGTCGATGTTGTTTTGGTCGTTTTGTGTAATGTTGTGCAACGGGACTCTTTCCTAACGTTGTGCAATCGCCCTTTGGAGCCTCTGGAAAGGCTGCTCAACACTAGAGATGGTAAATTCTCATACTCGCACTCGTTTTTTGTCGAATTTTTCTTTTACATCATTTCAAATTGCTTTTGATTCCTGTTCATCTCCAGGAAATCTACTATTATGAAAGAAAAAATGAACTAAATCAAAAGAAAAATTAGATGCGGGTATGAGAATTTACCATCTCTACTCAACACACATGGACCTGTTCTCAAACTCCTGCTAAAGAGCGAGCCACCTACTAGCATGCCTAGAGATAGGAACGTCCAAGGAGGTCGCCTGGGCAAAAGGAGAATCAAAGGGTTAAAGAAGGTAGCGAGTGAATTGTTTCCAAGACCTTATCTACTTTTACTTTTCTCAAAATGTCTATGCCCGCGCTGGAATGGAATAGACGTTTGACCACATGGAACGTCTACGTCTCCAATATCCCAGCCGGACCCAGCTCATCGGCTTTGGGACTGTCCGACGTCTGTCTTCTCTGTCTGCCGTCTGCTGCTTGTCTGAGCTTATAGAACTTGATCTGCTTCAAAACTAAGGCTTTCTCAAGAAGCAGCTTGAATTGGTGCAGAGGATCGACTCGCTTCAAGCTTCAGTTTATTTGGAAGTATCACAAAGATCTTCCAGGCACAAGCGCGCCGAACAAACAATTTTGGGTAGAAACGCTAGTCTTGCTATCGGCTTGACCGAACCTATGATTTTTCCCAAGCAGTAATGGGATTGTGAAGACGAGGGAACGCCACAAAGTGCGAGATTCAGAAAAAGTCACACATGCAGGCACAGTGGGCCTCGTGCGAAGTAGAGTAAACGGCGGTGGAAGCCTTACAAAGAATTGTCAATCCGGCTAGGTACAGTTTAGTCGCCGCAACAGGATCCAAAGCAGGCTTCTACTTGGGCCACTTCGCTCCCTGTGTGATTTAAAAGTCGTTTACTTAGGCATTGCAGAGGAGACTGAATAAGGACATAAGGAACAAGTGCTTCTTCGGTGACTTTCTTAGGTTCCCACCCAGGTCCACACGTGTGACTTCTTATGACTTTTGGAACCTCTGGTCGTTCTCATGTGACATGCGCAGCCTTACCTTCCCTTCCCTCGTGCGTCGCCACGATCTTCGGGTCGACGAACTCCGGTCTTCTCCCGGACAGGAGACCGAGCACCTTCTGGATGGACGTGGACGCCTCGGGCACGAACATCGCCACGGTCCTCTTGTGCCTAGAGAGAAGCATTACACATTAAGAACTTCTGGATCTCATTTATGTGTATCGTTGGCCTTCGAAAGCCATTTCTCAAGATTAATAGACTTTGCTTTGGAAGACACACAAGGGATTTGGCCTTCGGTCCACTCTTGGCGGGGCTCAATTGCGGGTTTTCGTTCTTTGTGGGTATGTGAAAGAGAAACAAAGATTAGGAAAGCGCTACTGTGACAGGAAGAATCAAACAGATCTGTGAATATGTGAGGTCAAGTTCAAGCACCCGTGACTCCCGGAATTCTGTGACGCCTGACAAATTTACTTGATCTTCCACAAAATCTGTCTTGAAGACGAATTCAAGGCCATCGTCTACGTACTTGACTCTAGAATGCCGTATATTCGGTGTCCTACACGGCACGGCGTGCGGTAATGACCAGTAATCTGTCATTATCTTCTGGGCTGTGAACCTTTAAAGACTCTGCTTCTTTTGTCAGAGGACCGTATTTCCAGAACGATCAAGTAGATCATTAGACAGAAGACCTACGCTCCAGGAGTGGCGGGGATGTGGACGGCGCCGTAGCCGCGGATGACGTCGTGGTTGAAGAAGTCGGGCCCGTAGCAGCTGAGGACGAGTTGAGGCCAGCGAAAGGGCGATGTGGACGAGAAGGTCGCCTCGAGGGGGAGCGCGAGGGTGATACGGTCGGAGGAGCGTCCTCGCTCGCACGTGGCGCTGATGCCCTCGTGGACGCCGCCGATCTGGGCCCAGTCGGGGCCGAAGGAGAAGGCGTACTTGCAGTAGATGGAGCTTATGGAGGGGAAGTCGGCGGTCTCGATCTGTCCGGTGACCATGACCAGGAAGGAGGAGGCCGGCTGCGCCATGCTGCAGGGCTGCAGAGGGTGACTGCGCGCGCGCTCCTTGCAGCACCGGGGCCGTCGCCCTGGCAACGCGTGACAAGGAGGACATCGCCAAGGGGGCTAATGGCGGGCTGACAGGGCACGTTTAGCGCAGACGTCCCCGGGATGAGACTTTCCCTATGGATGAGTTTCCGGGCGGTTGTGGTCAGGGAAGACCGCCGCGAGCTTGGCCTCGATGTCCTCCTTCAAGGGCGCTAAAGGCTCTGGGGGAAGTTGGTCTTATCCACTCTCGAATCCCGTGTTACGTTGCTACAGTGAGAGCTATCGCTCACCCCGAAAAGCCTCTTTAAGACTGTATCTTCACTGGAAACGAGGACTACTGCGTGTAAGTTGTTGTTTGTCTCGGAGTAAGTTTCATTTTCAGAGGTCCAGCGCCCCGCTTTCAAGATCGTCGGCGTCCTCGAAGAAAGGGAGCCCAAGTCTTACCCACAGAGAAAAAATGAAGCTTTAAATTGTGGAGAAAACGGGTAATGGGACTGTTTTAAGTGAACGGTGGTCGACGAGGTCGTCCAGTGGCGTGCACCTCAGAACAGCGGTGTGACGGTCCACTCCAGAGAAAAAGGGAAATCTCTAGGTGTGACTAACTCTGAAGAAGGTCAGTCCGAACCCGAGCGTTGTTGTAAAGCATCACAAACGCATATCGCAGTTTTCTTGGGTCACTTTCTCGAGTTATCTCGTGCAGAGATATCTTTGCTTCTCTAGAACGGACCCTTGCACCGCTGCGTCGAGGCGCGTGCCACTGGAGAACGTCACTGACCGTCGTGCCCACCAATGTGACCACGCACCGGGTCAAAGAGATTCATAAGATCATTGGGAGATCAATTTTTTGGAAAACTTGTCCTCGGACGAGTTAATAAACTTTCTCTGTGGAGGAGACTTGGCCTCGCTGTCCTCCTTCATGGACGCTGAAAGCCCTGGAGGAAGTCGATCTTATCTACTCTCCGATCCGGTGTTACATTTGGATGCTACGGTGTGGATCAGAAGGGATCCAAACCGAAAGATTGCTTAAGAATGACAGGCTCTCCAATTTTGAGAGTTATCGCTCACCCAAAAAAGTATAAAAGAGCATCCTTAAGACGAGGACTACTACTAATCTTCGTTAGAAGCTTGTAGATGCCGGAGAGGAGGGAGATCGGTCGGTAGTTCTTCACCAGGAGTGGGTCACCTTTCTTGAAGAGCAGCACAGTCGTGGAATCTGCCATCTTCTCGGGAACGCAGCTGTTTCGGAGGCACCAGTTGTAGATTTCGGTCAGTGGGCGGAGGTAGGCTGTAGAGCCCTACGTGTAAAACGTGTAAAATTTTGTGTAAATTTTGTGTACTACGTGTAAAATTTTTAAAGCACCCTGTTTTCAAAACCGTTTTTCAAAAACAAAAAAAAAGCTTCCTCGAAGGAAGGGAAATCAAGTCTCACCCAGAGGGAAGGGTTCTTCAGTTTATTGACTCATCCGAGGAACTCGGACGAGTCTTTCCAAAAATTTGAGCTTTAATTGGTAAATACGGGTAGTGGGACAGTTTTAAGTGCGCGGCGGTCGGCGAGGTCGTCCAGTGGCGTGCACCTCAGAACAGCGGTGTGACGGTCCACTCCAGAGAAGCAGAAAAGTCTCTACATGTTATCGTCAAATATGTCAACCAGGTCAAGGAAAACCCGAGCGTCATTAGACATCCCAAGCGTCGCAATCACATATCACACCTTTCTTGAGTCACTTTCTCGAGTTATCGTGTGTAGAGATTTCTCTGCTTCTCTGGCGTGGACCCGTCGCACCGCTACGTCGGGGCGCGCGCCACTGGACGACCTCGCCGACCGCCGCGCCCACCATCGACCCTTATCTTACTGCCAGGGCCTTATGCAAGACCCGGAGTACAATTTTTGGAGACTCGTCCATTAGGACGAGTTAATGAACCCCAAATAAGCTTCTTGGATGCTGGTAGCAAGTGAACCTGACCATAAAGGAGCATGAAACACCTAAGTAGCACCTCGCACGGTATACATAAAGAGGCCTGGTCTTGAGGCTGGTCATGATGCCTTGATGCCAAGATGTTCCTATCCCGTACCCTATGCCCTACTCCCTCAGGGGTGTCTTGTGCTTTACGAGCCACTGTCGGTCTCGGTGAGTCGATGTTCTTCTACCTGAAGACGAAGGACGAGATTCCTTTGTTGATACTCTTTCTGGAGCACTTTTAATAAACATTATCAGGCCCTTATCCCTCCCACGACTGTCGCAAAGGTCCATCGATGGAGAGAAACCGACCAGAACCTTATCAGAAGCTGGTCTTCTACAGAAATGTCTTCTAGTACCTCTAGGAAGACCAGAAGCCTGAACAGAAGCCAATACCGGTAGGAGGTACAAAAGAAGCCAGATGCGACGTTTTATTGGACGGAGACGAAAGCAGAACTTGGCGGAATGCACTGGGGCTTGACTGGGTGGGTCAGGCGCAGTTGAAGTAGACGGAGTGCATGTTGCAGAGCTTCTCGATGGGCGTGAAGTCCTTCGACGACGACTTGTCCTCCTCCACGTTCTCGATGTCGAACTCTTCGCCGTCGGAGTCGATTTCTGAAGAAAAAGTCTTTAAGTCAAGGACCCCTCATCCTGAGTGGTTCCGGGCTCCCTACTAGAGGGCCCATCACTTCGGTCCCCTCCAGTGTCCCCGGAGCTCTAAGATTCTCACCTTCGTCCGACTTGAGCGAGTCACAAGTGGACTTGGAGTCGTCCAGCGACTTCCCCTCCGAGTCGGTCGAGTGGACGCCGTTCGGCTTCGAGTCCTCCTGTTTCCTCTGCTGCTTCTTGATCTGAATCAGGCTTTCGTGTCGGGACCACCGTCCTCATCTTCCTACCTTGGCCCTTTGGTTCTGGAACCAAACTTGGACGACCCTCACGCTCAGTCCCGTCTCCTTCGCCAACTGTTCTCGTACCTGAAACGGTCGTGGTAGGACTCCAAGGATGTTTAAGCTTTAGTTTGATTCATGGTCCAGGCCTACTTTTACCAAAACCTCAAAATTCTCACCTTGCGACTAGGCTTGGCGCTCTTCTCGAAAGCGTACTTGAACGCCTTCCGCTGCTGGCTGTTGAGGATGGTGCGCGGGCGCTTCGGCGTCTTCCGGTTCACGTCGACGGCGTCCAGGTCGTAGAAGCCGGGCATGGGTCCGTAGGGGGCGTCGGGAGGAGGCGCCATCTGCTGGCACAGGAGGAGGTTGTAGTCGTGCTGGCAGATGGTCTGGCCGTCCACGAAGAAGTACTGGTCGCCCTTCTTCAGCGGTTGATGGCAGTAGACGCAGGAGAAGCAGCTCGCGTGGTAAGTGTTCTGCATGCACCGGAAGACGAAGTCCGTCGGCTGTAGGGCGCCATGACACCGCGCGCACTTCGCGGAGAAGAGTCTGCAAGGAGAGAAGGTGACCTTCAAGGGTCTGGAGAACGAGGAGGGTTCGATTTGACCGATTTAATTTTATCGATTTAAGCTCAAGGGACTGTTTTACAAGATCGTTCAAGGTCCTTCAAAATCATTTCAAGATACAACAACCTTTAAATGAGTTCTTTCTTAGGGATGCTAGACGGGATATTCGGAAATAAAATTAGGGTACACATCAAAGTTTTTGCAGGCATATAGCCGAATCTCATTAAAGCAATATTTGTGCAGTCCTGCATGCGATTGAGCCATTCAAATCTTATCTCCCTGTGTGCTGTTTCTCCTGAGATCGGGAACTTCTTGCATTCTCGGAAAGGCGGAGGAAATGATGCGTCATTTTTTAAAATTTTTTAGGAAATTTTAATTGCCTTTTAATTTTTGCTCATCCGAAGCGTGTTCCACATTTGGTACTTCACTTCTTAAGTCTTAAGCACTTCTAAAGTACTACTACTTTTGTGTTTTTAAAGTGGTACTCCTATAGTCCTCGGGCGCGATTTCTCCTACGAGACCCAAGATTCGTCAGTGGAAACAAAATTTGAAGTAAAACCAAACAGATATATTTGGTCAATTCGGGAGGTGGGATACTTGATTGTAGAGGTTGGTGTTTCGTTATGACAAAAATTTTTATCATCTTTTCATTTTTGATCTTTGTACATTCATCCAAATCAGTAATCCGGGACTCTCAATTGCAAAGGCGGAAGAAGAGATGTACCATTATCACGGAAATTTTAATTATCTTTTAATTTTGCTGGAAAGCTTTCATGAAAAAGCTTAGAATTTCACCTCTGACTAGCAAATGACCCCAACTGAACCCGGCAGATTGAAACGAAACGGGGTTTATTCGAAAGGTCTTTGGACATAGAATACTAGGTCGATTTTTCAGTATAAAAAAATTCGGATTTAGGCACGCCTGAAGATTCCGTCTCAAGCGGATTGCCTGAATCAGAATTTTTCGGCACTAAAAAATCGGCTTTGTCGAGAGCTATCCAACGAGCCATCAAAAGCCTCAGTGCGATCACGGAATGTCAGTTTGCAGAGGGTCGGATTTTGGGAAATTACGGTATTGTTTTGGTCCGTTCTACCACGGATCCAAAAACGGGCCGATAATTTTTGCGGCATAATATTCTATGTCCAAAGACCTTTCGAATAAGCCCCATTTCGTTTCAATCTGCCGGGTTCAGTTTGGGTCATTTGCTAGTGAGCTCACCAGTGATCTAAATTTAAATCCAAACGGTAGATGCGAGCTTCGCCTAAAAAGTGAATTTTGTTTTTCTTATTTGTGGGAACTATTTGTGGAAAGGCGGGTTCGGTTGTGACTAGGCTTTAACCCCCCCCCCTTTTTTTGGGATTCTATTTTTGAGCTTCCAGTTGGTCTCACAAGGAAAGAAAGGAGCTCTAATTTCCTTTGATTTAATGGTTTTTAAGAGTCCATACGATTTTTGAGGCTGGTGACATGTTGTAGGTTCTTGGTCACAGTCGCGAAGCCAACTAATAGTAGCTAATCCGTTCTATCTACCCTTCCAGAACCTTATTTACCGCCTAGATATAGACTTTGGAATCCAGAGTCTGGATAACTTGCAAAACGAGACTAGACAAGTCTGGGGAAATCAGACAGGAGCACGACCCCTTTAGACGTTGGGCAGTCCCTATGAGATTCTTCTCATAAAACTCTCACGTTCGCACCAACCATCTGCTGACATTTTCCTTCTTTATTTCTGGCCTCCTTAAAAGGTTTGCATCCGTCCCTCATAAATCCACGACAATCCAAAAATCCGTGACCTCCATCTCGCCCCATACAAAATGGGGAGATAGGCATAAGCCAAGCCTGGATTAGAGTAAAACTTGGCCGTGGGCGGCCGCCTTTAAGGGTTATTTTGGTTTTCCTGGCCGAACAAAGGGGAAAAGATGTGTACTTGGGACAGCGTCCTCAAGGGCTTTTCCTGTCGAGTCAAAAGCGGACTATTGAGTGCATTCTTCTCGCTCGGGGGTGCAGGTCCCGACTGGAAAACAAATATACCGTACCGCGCCCGGTCCACCATCCCGGCGCACCCTTGAAGCGCCAATAAGAAGCGGATCACAACACTCAGGGTTCAAGGGGCAGATGACTTCCGTCCCGATCGCGCCGAGAGCCCATTGAGGGCGCACGGATTAGCCGCGCGGATTAATTACATCCGCGTTGTGTAACTTCGCCCCTCGCACGCCACCTAGGCTGAGTCAGCGCAGCCGGGCGTCTTGTACTCCGGAGAGAGGCGGAAACGGTAAGCCGCCGAGCTTTGAAAGGAGAATCAGAGCGCTCGGGGGATTAGACTTGCGTGGGAAAGCGAGGGCTGTTGGAGGAGAGTGTTGCGAACTTCAGCAGGAAGCACAGGACTGCCCCAGAGGACAAGGACGAAAATAGAAGTGGAGGAGAGTTGTAGAGAATCCAAATAGGTGTGGGTTTGAGGGGAAATTGCGGATTTTTGTAACTGCGTTTGGGCACATTACGTGGTCGCTGGTGTTGCAAACCTTACCAGGAAGCATGGGGACTTGAGAAGCTGGAATGCAGATTCCAAATGAGTTATTTAAATTGAGGCAGAAGAACCACAGCTGGCGTAGTCAGATCTTCCTCATGGTCCTGGACGGAAGCATGTTTGTAGCATATTTGTGCACCTCCTGTCCATACACAAAAAATAGCGGAAAAAGGACCACGAGATGACGGAATCAAAGTACACCTTTCTGACCATTTTTTTCGCAACAGGATTGCGCTCGAAGATGCATAGGAGCAGGGTTTGTCCAAGTTGTAATAAGCAAAAGCAGAAAGATCCAGGATTTCTGTTGTGGCTCTCCAAAGAGATTCAGTGCCCAGAAGTGAAAAGTTCGGAACTTGGAAGATTTTTGTACAAAGATTTTTCATCGGCAGATCATGCTTGGTCCTGACTGGAATAACCTCTGTGGATTAAATGGATCAGCATCGGCAAAATAGCCCAAAGTAGTTCACAGTCAGAAGCATCTGAAGTAGGGTCTAAAAGCGTTGAAGGAGGTATCAGGTTTTGTTATGTTTTTTAGAAGTTACGAATACTATTTTTGGGTCAATGTGATGCACCTACTACAGGGGATAACCTACTACAGGCCATTTGACTGCGTGTCTCTCCAAGAATTCTCAATTGCCAGAGGAAACAAGTGCTTCCGTTATCCATCCCATCCTGCCCTGTATAAACCTCCAAAACATTCCAGCTCCACCGCTTCTGCACCACCAATGCCACGGCTACCGTACCCTCTGGGGCTCTCGGCTCGCCGACGGCTGTCATTCACCGCGCCACGGGCGCACCCTAATGAGACGCAATAAAACACGAATTGTGATTGACACGCGTGTAACGGTGTCCGCGGGAGGTCGCCGTGGCCGAGGCCGCGCTTTTTTGGGCCGCCGACCCCTCTCCCGGAACGGGCAGCTGCCGCGCGTCGTAAAGATGCGCGCGGTTACGGTAGCCACCGGCCGGCGACAATGTTTGCTCAGTTGTGTTTACTTCGGCCCTCAGGGGGCGCGCTGTTTGTCCAACAGCCGGGAATTCCTTTTTCGCGCCTCCCGCGATTTAATTAAGCCCATTTCGGCGGTCGGTGACGTCGTCTAATCCCTTTTGATGGTCGTCATTATTTGCCGAGTAAGTTTTCGCAGCGCCTCGGGCGACGGCCATGAAGCCTTAGAGGGCCAAGGAGGTAGGACAGGAGACGAGCGAGGTGCAGGACGATAGGCATGGGAATTACTCGGAGCGGGATGACAAGATGGAGAAGGATGGGTGAGCAGGTGCAAGGGTTGAAATGGCCATCTTGACCATCTTGGTCTAAGAAACTCGGGTTCCTAACACAACAGATCCAAAGTAGTCCAGAAAACGTTTCGAAATCGTGTTTGTATGCCATTTCTGGAGATCCCACAGAACCACCCTTAGGCTACCGTATCCTTTTTGTACCACTTAACCGGAGGTTCCTATCCCTCAAGGGTGCCGTCTACCTCATCACAGACCATCTCGCTCAGCCTCTACCCTTCACTCCAGAATCCGTCTAAGCTGCCCCTTCAGACTGTCTAGACGTGTCAGCGATCCTCTCGCTCGCGCAATCAATCCCAAATGCGCAATCAGCGTGTCGCGACAAGACACTCATCCGGCGCGAGCGTCTGTCAGACAGCGGATACGGTTGACCGCGCGGAAAGTGTCAATAATGAGAGATTAAGGATGCGACGGCCAAGAGGTCAGGATCAGGCGCCTCTCGCGCGCGCGCGATCCCATCACCTTGCGCGTAATTAGCCCGGCGTTGCCGGAACAGATGTAATCTCTTTGGAGGGTGGCGGCGCGGCGGTAAACGATCCAAAGCGACAGGCGCTAAGCTCTTCCCAATTACGAGAGTCTCTTGCGACGCTCACAAGGAGCCGCTCGCGCACGCGATCCTCCTCTGGGCACTTAGGCGTCTTTTGAGCGGATTCTCGAAGTTCAGGCCGCTGTTTATGATTTGGAGGGTCAGGGAGAGTAGACGTCTTTTGGACATTGTTGGAGTTAGCCTGGCACGTGGTTGGCGTTAGAAGGTTTCGAGTCCGAGGGAAAAATGAAGACTGGGAAGTGGACTCTACACTGCAGAACAGATCTGATCCTGTGGAGAGTAAACAGTGCAGAAGACACAGACATGCCCAAAGGTGTTGAGACGCAAAGTCTGGTGGCCTTATTTTAGAGGGTCTCGAGACGATACTGTCTAAGTCCCGGAGCGACATATTTGTAACCGGTATCGAACTTACTGAGAGTGGTCTTCTTTACAGTATACTCGACCGTCCTTCACGAAGCACGTGTCCTTCTCGGAAAGTGCGCGATCGCAACTGAAGCAGCGGAGACACATTTCGTGCCAGAAGTCATCCATCACCCGGAGGAGATATCTGAAGTCGTTATAATTGAACGCTAACTGTAACCGAATCCTTAATCTAGCTTCTAAGCACTGGTTTTTGTCAATTGTGAGTGATTCACAATTGCCCTCGACAATGGAATCCTCAATGTCATAGCTAAAAAGGATACCAAGTTTAGTCCTAATCAAATTCAAAGGCATTTCTGAAGAACCATCCGGCTTTTGGGAAGAACCCTACCTACCTCTCCCGGATCTCGTAGCCACAGGCGGCGCATGCGAACTCTTCTCGGGAAGGAAGGCCAGGGAAAGCCGGCTCTAGAACTGTGAAGAAGAACCGTCAATCACATCCGACAGGAAGGGGCTTACGGGAGGGGCTAACGGCGAAGGAGTCTCCGGCCACCCGCGTCGGTGTGAAGGTGCTCGTGGAAGGAGGATGCGAGGGAGAGGTGATGAAAGCGCCGACCAGGTCGGGGAAGTCGTCGATCTCCCTAAAGGAAACCTTTTGTGTCTCGGGACATAGCGGACACGGACCTTTTCATGGAGGTGGTGAGATCCATGCTCTCGGAAGCGTCTGCTCGTCGGCGAGTGGCCACCCTCGGCTGCCGACGGGAGGCCCCACCTACCGTAGTCCTCAAGTCGAGGACACTCGCGGCGCCCTAGCTCGGCTCCGCCTCCTCCCGAAGGCGATGAATCGATGCGCGACGGGCGATGTTTGGCGGCTTTTGGACGATTTTGTCTTTTGGAAGTGGCGGAAGGGGAGTCCATGAAGGGAATGCATTCAGATAAATTTCCTACGGATTTGGATCCTTTAATTCATTTTTCAGAAAAGCCAACGAGACTTACGAGAAGATTTATGGAAACAATCATCTTCTCTAATGAGGAGGCTCCTCCTCACCAGATTCAGAACCCGGCTCTGATTCGGAGCTCGGAGCGGCCAACCAAGGCGTTCGCTCCTTAGCTTGATTCATCGCCGCACGAAGACGAAGCTCATTCTTCTTTTGCTGACGAACCCTCCTTCGCACGATAACAGCGACCACGATCAGTATGACCAGGAGAACGAACATACCGATGCTCGCGCCTATAATAACTCCTGTGTGCCAGGTGAACGCGTCGGTGATGATTTCCTATAAGGAGGTCGTCAGGAAACAAACATTGGGAGACTATTACCTGGTCATCTCCTGTGAGGGTCTTGTACCGTCCCGGAAACTGGTCAAAGTTGACACGTGGCCTCCACATGGCTATGGCCATTTCCATCAGTCGAATGAGATCGCTGCGAGTTGGAGTACCTAAGAAGGATTGTTATTGGAGTACCTAAGAAGGATTGTTACTGGTATGCCTACAAACTCCTGGAACCGCCATAATCCTCATTTGAGTCCCGCAGCTATTCAACGATAACCAAAACTCACTCACCTCCATCCGCGTCCAACTGTAGACGCATTGAACTGGTGACGCCGTCGATCTGGGCCTTCCACGCGTCCTTCTCCCTGAGAATCTGCACAACATTCGCTCTAGTATAGCCGTCAGAGTGGTTGCAGCGCTCCTCCACGACTGATGACACCAGAATGGCCAAATTTATTGGCCCAAACGGATGCGTCTTCTCGAAGAGCTGAAACCCTGTTAATCGAACTTGTCCACTCGTGGTTACCTTCTTGCAGGCGTCAGAACCGTTCACAACCTCTGCTTTTAGAAGCACTTCATCATTCAAAGATACCGTCTCCACGAACTTCAGAAGAATGCATTTCAGCCATTCGGCCGCGGATTCGTCTTCCGGCGTGTAGAGCAGAGTCAAGTTCCTTGAGCCTATTGGGCGCGGCACCCAAGACACCTGAATCGAATAGACGCCTTAGGTGGAAAGAAGAGACAACTCACATTCGCGCACAAGTCCTCTGACTGAAACCATTCCAGCGTCGAGGTATTGGAAGCAATCTGAGGAACTTCTTGAGTCCATTCCGAACGGCAAGCGAGAATAAACAAGAACAGTAGAGCGATAGATGGATGCATGCTCCGAGAAGTAGCCCGTCGACCGCTCTACAGCATGTGCAGACGCAAATAAAGAGAAGCCCAAGGCCTTGTAGACAAGTGGTCTGTCTGACTTGCAAAGTCTTGCATAAGAAGCATAGCAGACTAGACACAACAAATGTCTCACAAGAGCAAACAGAAAGAAGGTTTATTCAGCCTGACAATTTTGTAAGGTACATTTATACAACAATTAATTTTGCAGGTGATACGCAGATGTTGAGGCTCCATACTCACTCTGCTCTTCATACGTGTAGGTTTCGGACGGTGTGTACTGCTTCCACGCGTGAGATTCTTGAGTGCGCTGCTGCTGTCCGCTGCGTTCCGTGTCAAATGCCCTGTCGTTCACTGAAATTGCAAGATTAGAACGGTATTTCGACCATCACGCCCTGCGACGGGTGCCGTTGAGGCGATGAGACCAACGCACATTCATACAGTAAAAGCCCAAACGAACCTTGACCATTTGCAGACGCCCCCATAGCGTCCGATGCTCCACAATTGGTCAACATTTCAGCGCGCTGTTTGGCTTCATTGCCGGTCTGACCCATGTCTGAATGAACATACTTAAAGACGGCAACAGAGAGTAACACTAACCAGAGGTGTGCAGATGCCGGTTGGCTTCGCTTCTCACTGCGATGAGCCTCGAGAGTTCCTTTTCTTTGTCCAGAGACGTCCAGGTTTCCGGTGGCGGGAACAGCGATTGCAGCGACTCCGGGTAAAGGTCCGCTATCTCGCCCAGCAACGCCTCCACATCCTCGTCGCTGTCCGATTCCGCGTACGGATTGGCGTGGTATTTTTCCGGAGGTTTCATGCCTAAAAATCGCACTACTAGGATAAGGTATGTTTAATTGAAGATGTAGTACAAATGGGCAAAGATCCAGCTGACCCTCGACAGACTAGACACGCATCGCAGAGAGCAAAACGAGCAATTGACTCCCCTTCCCTATCTGAATTTCAACTCTCTCCTAGTCCCTTAGAAAGGGTAGGAGCTGCGCCTTCTGGAAGGCGGCGATGCGGAAATGCGCAGCACGAGAAGCGGAAACGGGATGCTTGCGAACCCAAATACAGACAGCTTTGTCTTCGACGCTAGACCGCGCTTCGGTCTAGGAGACGTTTACGAACGAGCGAGAGGCCCACAGGCGATCCACAGGGGAGACAACTTTATTCGAGACAGCGGTGAATCAACAATCGTACGACTCAAGGGTGTGACGACATAACAACTCTAGTAGTGTAAGAAAAATAAATATGGATGACGAGAACAATTCTTCATTCCAATGGGACCTCGACAAAGGGCTTGCCGTCGGATTCTTCTTTTTCCGGGGTAATGCTGATCACCTTATTTTCATTCAATTCGAAGGGACGCGAGGAGGGATAACTTAAGCGCACTGAACGCGTTCCAGGTACTTTGTTCTTCACGAGGCCTCCAGTGCCCAGTGGGTTTTCAACTGTAATGTTCGGTTAGACTGGCACTCCAGATGCAAGGACTCACCAAATACTTCAATTGGAACGCGTCTAGCTCCGTTGATCCTCTTCAAATCACTATAGCACAGAAAAGTAGCGTTGAAACAGTAGACAAGGGACAGAAGTTCAATGCCCATAAACAGCTGATACAAACCAAAATCTACAAAGAAACATCAATTAAGCACAGGTGCAAAAGCGTTACCTGGACAGGACGTCGTGCAGTCGAGAATAATATTAATGTAGATCACGAAGGCGACGATCCCTCCCATGGCCAACCCATACGCGAGGAGTCCAAATTTGACGTAAGCGACCCGCCACTGGTACATCCCATAATCGCCGAAGACAGTGAGAGCCGGGAAGACGAGGATCCATAGAGAGTAGACCGGCAACTGATTGGTCGCGGTGATGACGGTCATTACGGCCAGAGCCAGCCACTTGCCGACGAGACCCACCACTTGGAAGATCTGTATTGCAAAGCATAACAAATACAAAGACTGCAACTTAATAGTGGCCATCTAAATACAGAAAAAACACTTACATCGGCCTGGCGTCCCCTAGGTGGAAGTCGTCCTTCCTCGCAGTCGTGTGGCATCTTTAGGCCAAAGGAACCTAAAGCACGGATACATTGAGGCAAACGACAACACTACACTCCGATATTATCAGGATTCAATCGACCAGAACAACATGTACCTAGAAGAAGGGCGTAAGATTTAATTCCACAACAGGAAGATAATGAACATTCACAAATATGTCAATCCTTTCTATCCACGACGCCTCGACCTTCTGCGGCGACGAATTGCTCGAACTCCTCCAGCGATAGCGGCTTTCTAAACAGGAAATCTCATTCATGATTAGAGTTCGTGGGGAAGCTCACCCATCGTGACGCAAATACTGACGATACAGCCCGTTCCCTTCTCCGCAGTCGTCATCCTTCTTCTTACTGTCGACGTCTTCGTTATCTTCGGGAATTTCTAAAAAGCAACTATAAGTGAGAAAAAAACCCATGAGAACACATACCAGAGACCCGAACGGGGCGCAATGAAAGGCACTGATTACGAGGCGTAGAAAGTGGTGCTAAAATATATAATGGAAGTCAGTTCTTTGAAATGAAATTCACACCTACCCATATGCCTGTTCCATAGGGTATGTAACCCACCAGGTATCGGGGTTGCACTGAAGCGTCCCGCACCTAGAAAAGGAGTTAATAAAGCCTGATACGTGTATTGTATTGTGTATACTTCTTCTCTGAGCAATATACAAAAAGTCCATTGCTCTACGATCCATGTTTGAGTAGTACATGTGGTTGGAAAGTATATGACTTATGTGTGCGGGGAGAATAGGAATCTGTGCGGGGACACGTGGAGGCCCTTGTCGGGAACTAGGAATCTGCGCAGGCACACTTAGAGGCCTTTGCCGAAGACTAGGAATCTGCACGGGGATACTTGGAGGCCTTTGCCGAAGACTAGGAATCTGCACGGGGATACTTGGAGGCCTTTGTCGAAGACTGGGAATCGGCACGGGGACACTTCGAGGTCCTCGTTGTTGATTTGGGAAGCCTGAAATTTAACAATTAAGCATAGAGAAAGGGGGAAAACGAGAAACCTGAAGTACTGAGACGTAATCGCACTTGTCCTCGTGCTTGCGTAAATACTGGACGCTCTGAATCCAATAGACCGGAGGAAGGAAGTACTTCTTCTGGTACTTGGGCATTCATATCGCTATGAGGGCGCTCATTGAATCGCGACATTCCTAAAGAGGAACCCTTCAGAAGTATTCCTCGGACGTTAACATAATCCACGGTCTAATGAAAAGACAAATTTTTCGGCTATGGTAATGGTCAGTGACCATTGGTCACCAGCACGACCTATCGACCGGTATGGGTCGATTAATCGGCCCGTAAAATAATGTTTTTAGTTATGGATCGGCTTCACTGGTCTCCGCTGTTTTTAGATAGAAACCTTTGATTGTGATCTCTCTACACATGATCGAAGAGAAACACTTCAGAAGTATACCTCGGACGTTAACAAATATAGAGGGGCGCGCATTCCTGAGGCCTTGAAGATAGTTCTCGGTCAAATGCCTAAGAGCAAAACGTCAAGACTAGGCGTAGGCCGAGTCCGAGCCATCTGAGAGTGGTGTGTTTAAGACAGATGTGTAATGTCTAGACGCGGGGCGGAAACGAACAAAGAACCATCTCCGAGGTTAACAAATAGAAACGGACGCGCATTCACGAGGCATTGAAGATTAGACCAAACTAGCCGTTTCGCCGCCGCCCGGGCGGCTTACGGCTAGCGCTTTGAAGATTAGACCAAATTCCGTATGACGGCCAAATGCGAGGGAGACGGCGATCGGATAAACGCAAAATGGTCTCAACACGTTTCGCCTCCAGTAAACATCGCCGTAGGCTTTGGCAGAGGTTCGAGGTTCGCAAAGCATTTCCGGGGTTTCGGAGGTGATAGGAGATCGGGAACCTTGGAACCTGATTACCTCCTTGCTGTAGACCCTATGGAAAGGGCTTACTATGGTCTCCAAGTACCAATTTTCCATCCGCAAAGTGCCTGCAGGCTGTTCAGTTCTCCTGGCTTCTTGCAGTTGGCCATGCTTATAGTTACATCTGCTAAATACACCGGGGTATTTTACCATTAGTGATCACTTTTTCTAGAACCCAAGGTTTATACAAAATACAGAACACATATTTACAGTCAGTGATGTGAATGTCTTGACGGATCCTTCTCCCGATGCTTCTTGGCCTTAGACTTTCCTGCGCGTGCGTTATCCTTGGCCTTTTCCTTGCTCCTGTGCCTGCCCGAAGATCTCTGAAAAGCAGATTGCTTCACCGGGTATGATGGTAGATCACCTACCATCTTGTTGAGCACCTCTTTTGATTGGCCCTTCTTTCCATGGTCGTTATCACGCAGTTTCGATCGGCTTGTGTCTTTAGCCTTCAGTGTTTCACTGCTCTTACTCATTCTGGCCTTGGACTCTTTTTTATTTATAAGCAGTTCACACTTGCTGCTTCTCTTCTTCTGCAGTTTGTCGGCACTATCACGCGTTTTGGACGTACTTTCAGACGAAACCAACGCTTTCCTTGTCCTCTGAATGATGTTCATTTGTGATGGCTTCGAATTCGCAGGAGGTGGTCTAAACAGGTCTATTACCACCGAAACCGTACATGTTTGTGAGTACCTGTTAGTAATTCTCTCCAGTTCACGGGCGATGGCGCCGGCCGTCATACGGTCTTCCGGACTCGCTGTCCACACCAGATTTGTGATCATGCGGTTCAAGTCCTCAGGTGACCAGTCGGGGAATGGAAGGCGGTAGTTCTGATTAACGATCTGGTCTCTGATTTGTTGTCCGCTCCAACCGGTATACGGCTCCATACCGTTAGTGAAGATCTCCCAAGTGAGCACACCGTAAGCCCATACATCTGCGGGATATTTAAAAGTCTGCGTCATGAACACCTCTGGGGCAAGCCAGCGAACGGGTGCTTTTTCGGTAGGTTCCAGCTGTACCATTTCGGCTTTCCGGGAAAGGCCAAAGTCACTTATTTTCAGGCATTTGCTATCGCTGTAGAGGCAGTTACGTGACGCAATATCCCTAAAATAGGGATCACCACGTTTTAGATCGCCCAACGAGAAACGCACCGATGTATGATTCCTTTCGAGTGGATGTACTCAATACCAAGCGCAGCATCTAGACACATGTTGAGACGCTCAGAGACTGGGATATGGACTGAGTTCTTCTTGAGATAGCCGTCCAGCGCTCCTCCATTAACGAGCTCCATGATGATGAGCAAAGGCTCCGCCCCGGCTGCGACTCCGTAGAAGCGAACAACATTGGCATGTCGGAGAGGGCGCATCATACGCGCTTCCTTCATCAACTCCTCGATTTTCTGCTTCGTCAACACGTTGCATTTCATCTGAAAGGAGTATGTATACCAATGACTTTCTCGATGAGAAGATATTTACCTGTTTGACAGCGACTGGCACCTTGTTCTCGTCACTGTATGTCAACACTCCAGCGTAGACTTCGCCGAAGGCACCTTCGCCCAGCCGCTTCGTCAGTTCAATTTGATTATGGCGCAGCTCCCACTCCTGGAGGTAGACCGGACACAGCAAGATGACATTTTCTTTGCCAAAGGCACGTCGTGTCTTCAGGTGATGGCTGATGAGCCCTGAGATTGTAGGGAACTCCATGGCAGTTGGGCTACCGTGCTCGAACGAATACATTCCTTTTTCGTTCGGCTCCAGGATGATGTGCTGCGTAGTTCCTCCCCAGTACACTGACAGACAGTACTAAAAGTCGTTCTGTTGCGTAAAATTAAAAACTGACTTATGGTCTACCTGTCTGTTACTTCCACTTGTGATTTCAGTAGTTCGCACGAGATAATCGCCTCTTTGCGTCAACATGGCCTGGACATCATCGCGTGGGAGAAGCCTAAAATCACGGATTTACCATTCTTCTCTTCACGTCACAAACAAACCCGTGGTAATAGAGCTGCTCTTCGATTTGCTCCTCAGGACGGTTACAATTTTCCGGTGTCGGTGGGGCATCCGAAGAGGCCACCGGAGCAGGCACAGGAAGCGGTTCGATTGGCTTTAGAGGCACGGGAGTCGGCTCCACAGAGGCTTTCGGCGTTGGAGGCTTGTCTGCTGGAATGCGAGCAGGCGAAGGCAAACCCTTAACGGGAGAATCAGTTGAAGACGAATATGGCGATGGTAGAGAAGGAAGTGAGGCTCGGGCCACCGGAGAAGCCAGCGGCGGCGGGATACGAACTGCTAGTGGCGGAGGCGACTGGCCTGTCAACGATTTCGACACTTGCGTCGGCGCCTCCTTAAGTTCGTTGTCTCGTTCTATGGCTTTCTCCTTGTTGCTGGCGGCTGCTATCTTCTTCTTCTTCTTTCCTACAGCGACGGCCTTCTCTTTGCTTTCATCACTTGGTACCTTCTCCTTGCTTCCGGCGCTGGGTACCTTCACCTTGGTGTTCACGGCGTCGAACAGCTCTGTGCTTCTATCGCCTGATACATTCTCCTTGCTGCTTACGGCGTCGAACAGCTCCTTACAATCGATGGCCACAGCCTTCTCCTTGTTGCTCGCATGCCTCTTCGAATGGTGTCGCGACTTACGCGAGTGATCGGCTAGGCCATTATGCAACTTAGGCTTCTGTTGTTTCATGCTGAAAACAAGGAGATGAGGTGAGTGTAAAGAAGTCGACCGGAAACATACCGATTCGAACGTTGATCGACACGGGAAATGAACCGACTGCAGACGTTTAGCGTCTCCACACAAATACGCCTTCACTGTCTGTCGGTGTATGTTGTAGACAGACGAGACATTTTGGGTGATTCCAAGGCGGTCCCAGGCTTCTTGGTTGTAAATCCTGTCACAAACCTAGAACGAGCGATTTAGAATAACAGCCCAGGGAAAAAGAGGAAGAAGACGGACGAAGGCCACTCAGCAGTCCAGAATAAGAAGGACAACAGGCAAGGATTCGCGCTAGGAACCTTCGGAGAAGCGATATCTTGGAAAATTCTCCTTTCCGCAACGGACAAGTCGGAAGGGATGCCCTTGAGTCAGTGACTTACAAGTTGGCCTTCATCGAATTGAAGCATGAGCAAGATCTTACCTTCAATTACAACCTCTTGTTGTGGATACTTCCCTCACGTGTCCCACCTTGACACTACAACGTTAAGTGGTATGTGACCCCTTCAGAGTCACATGACTTCATCCTCCGTTGATAAGCTTACGCTCCGGCCAACCTCGAGTGTAAATGCACTTTAGGTTTCACTTCTCCTCCCCTGTTTACCCATCCGATTAAGATTTGTGCAAGTGCGTGCGGATCGCCTGTCACATGATCAAACAGTAACCCGATATAAGAGCGCCTCCGCGAACTCCTCACGCAACGTTGCCACTTGGACCCTTCTGGTTTCCTCTTTTCAGATCATGCAAGCTGTGTTGCTCTCCGTCCTCATCTGCGCCGTCTTCGTCGCCTTCTCCGCGGCCTTCATCCTCAAACAGCCACAGGAGGCGTACTTCGACTATCCGCTCTATCGCCCGCTGCTCTTCGACGATTAAATCTCCAAGTTGCAAGCTCCATCCGGTTCCTGTTTTGTATCCCCGATCCTATCGCACCACGATTCTTCCCATAAAAGCATCCCAAAGCAGCCTTATCCCACATCCAACAATGTCTCTTCCTGTGATCGTCTTTGCCACCGTCTTCTACATCGCCCTCGACATTTTCGGCGCCTTCGACGAAGCTCCAGAAGCGCCAGAGACTCCGAGAAAGGAGAAGATGGCCGACCACCGTTTCGCCATCTGATTCACTTAGACTCGAAACCTCCGACCTCCATGTGTCCGTAATATATCGTTAACTCACATAAATTGCTTCTGGGACGTCCTTTCTCACGGGGATTGATTGGAGGTATTGGGTCACCGGTGTAAACAGCGGCGACGGAACGAGTTTCCACAACCGGTCGTGAGACGGCAAAAACCGGGGGACCGCCGGAGACGGCGAGCCAATTACGACCACGACGGTGGCGTCCTATTGCGGCGACGTTCGGGGATCCGCCCGCGTGTTCCGAGATAACGCGCCGCCAAGGGCAGCGCTGTGTTCCGCTGTAATCTGTGACATTCCTCGCGTTCGTTGGGACGTCGTTTTAAAACGGTTATTTAAACAAACGATCTATCTTCAGTTACCGTATCTTCAGAGTGTGTCCGCGACCCTTACTTTAAACACTTGGAAATGAGAATATCGAGAAGTCCAATCAAGTTGCCCAAATACCACTGTAAGAGTGACCTATAGGAGACTGGGCTGGCGCCTTATATCCTTTTGAAATGCTTAAAGCTTCTTGAAGATGAATAGGGTAACATTTATAGTGTTGAGTTTGCTCCATACTTCAACCATATTCGCCCATAAACCAGAAGATCATGAAGATGAACCGTTATGTTGATAAAATACCACTATTAGGAAATGTCACCTTCCTTTTATTGTCCAGTTTTGTCCGATATGCGATGGAACGGTTACCACAGATGCTGACATAGCGTAGCCATAAAACTGTTTGAGAAACTCCCACACACTACATCGTATTGATCTTCCGGCTTTCCTATCAATGATCAAGAACACCGAGTAAACAACAAAGACCGTTTCTGTTTGCTCCTAGTATCCCTCCGCTTTGATGTGCCAATTCCTCCCCATTCCGTCAAAAAAAGTCTCCAGTCGCCGTTAAGAAGATTACACCACGATTATTTGCAGTCACCTGTCAATCTCCTCGAGCGTACTTGTCTGTTTACATCGCCAAAACCGACATAAAACTATTTTATACTTAGTCCGCGCTCTTTATTTCCCTTTCCAAGGCCATTGTTTGACTTGATTCTTCCATTTCTGCTTCCGATTAGACTTAAGAATGTTTTCCGTTTACACGAAGGTCAACTTCATTCGAATTCTTGACGATCTATCTATACGAATAGTGCAACGCGTCTCCCCATGATAACACACCTACGTCCACCCACTGCGAAATGTGAGCCTTGTTGACTCACTCTTTGCCTACCGCGGCTCGCGTGTATCGATTCTGCTCGTTTATTAACTCGTCCTAATGGACGAGTCTCCAAAAATTGTACTCCGGGTCTTGCATAAGGCCCTGGCAGTAAGATAAGGGTCGATGGTGGGCGCGGCGGTCGGCGAAGTCGTCCAGTGGCGCGCGCCTCGACGCAGCGGTGCGACGGGTCCACACCAGAGAGGCAGAGAAATCTCTACACACGATAGCAGCGCGCAAGAAAGTGACACAAAAAAGTTCTAGCTTGCGATGCTTTGCGTTCAGGTTCACGCTGATCTTCTTCAGAGTTAGCACATCCTTGAGTCACACCTAGAGATTTCCTTTTTTTCTCTGGAGTGGACCTTCGCACCGCTGCGTAGAGGCGCGTGCCACTGGACGACCTCAGCAATCACCGCACCCATCAGTGCCACCCCGATTGTGCCACTGATACCCGTCACCGGGTGAATTTTTTGGAAAGACTTGTCCGAGTTTCTCGTACAAGTTAATAAGCTTTCTCCATGGAGGAGACTTGGCCTCGATGTCCTTCTTTAAGAGCGCTAAAGGAATGGAGGGAATTTGGCCTTATCCACAGTCCGATCCAGTATTACATTGGGATGCTACAGTGGGGATCAGAGGGGATCCAAACCGAAAGATTGCGTAAAAGAGGAGAAGTAAAGAACCTATCCGTTGTGGGGATCGAACCCGTCATCTTTTGACTGATAGCTTGGCGTGCTTTGGGTCACAGGTTCGAGCCCGCTCTGCGCCTCTATTATCGTTTCACCGATACAAGGAGACCTTAACGTCTTTCCTGATCACTAACGTCGGGTAGTTCACCAGCTCACCATCGACCCTTATCTTCCTGCCTTAAATAAACATAAACTCGACCCTTCACCCAGTCAATCTCCCTCTTGAACACCACTGTTCTGCGGCCTCTGTCCTGCAGCCTTCTTAAACCTCCTATCCATTTCAGATGAAAACAGCCTCATTTGGCGCCGTGCAGAGCGATCAGCGACGAAGCGACGAGCGCTTCAAACAACAAAACGAAGTGTTCCTTAAACTCGTGCAGGACATGAGACTCAAACACGATGGCGAGATTAAGAAGTTGACGGAAGCACATGTGAAAGAGATCGAAAAGGTGAAGAAGGCAAAGATCGCCGCTGCCTCCGCCCCTAACAACGAGGAGATCGTAAAGTTGAAGAAGGTGATCGAGGAGCAGAGGGAGAAGATAAGGATTCTTGAGGAGATTGTGTCCAAGGCTAAAGACTTGTTTAAGGATGCTTAATAAAAGATTTCAAAGACTACGTGACTACCGTACTCCCGATAGAGGATAGTCAGCTTGAAGGGTTTCAGAAACTGCTCCCCTGTCCGTTGGAGGCACTGAAAAGGCAGTTTTGTTCTGAACCTACTGGAAGACCACTGATCCTGCTCGGAAACTCTCCCATCGTTCATTGATCGCAGACGACCTGTGAGGGCCCTTTACTTCTAACCACATCTCAATATATAGTCGGAAGCTGAGCGAAACGCGTTCGTCGTGGGATCCTAGGTGAACAACGACGCGAATCTTTGGACGCTGGAAGAACTGCTGATTGCTCGGCCAGTTTTCATCGCTTCGAGGAGCGCTTTATATCAAACTCTTCAGCAGATTGTTCTGCATCGATTGCATGCAAGGTTGCTAAGATTGGTGCCACTTGGGCGGAATTAGGAGCTAACGAATGACCGACACCGCAAAATGCCAAAATCGGTTTTTCGGTATTTTTCGACTAATTGTCCCCTAAATGGAAAATCCAATCTGACTATCTTGTTGCAAATCGAATTCTGC